>JAECUM010095738.1:0-80286 GCA_016617855.1 Megalonaias nervosa | reverse complement strand
TTGTTAAGGGAAAGAAACAAACACACATACACATACAAACGTACGCGCGCACAAATACACACATATACACACACAAACGAACGCTTGCATACAAAAACACGTGTTCGTTTGTGTGTGTATGTGTGTATGTGCGCGCTTGTACGTTTGTATGTGTTTGTGTGTTTCTTTCCCTTAACAAAAAGCTTATCCCTTAACAAAAAGGTGTGTGTATGTGTGTATGTGAGCGAGCGTACGTTTGTATGTGTTTTGGGATACAATAAACCTTGTCCCTGCTCATTGTGTTTGTTTTTTCTCTTAACAAAAACCTTATCCCTTAACAAAAAAGTGTGTGTTGTATGTGTGTGCATGTATGTGTTTTTGTATGCACGTATTCGTTTGTATGTGTGTATTTTGTTTGTGTGTATTTTGTTTGTGTTTGTATGAGTGCACGTACGTTTGTGTGTATGTGTGTTTGTGTGTGTGTTTGTTTTTGTGTTCGTGAGCGCCTACTTTTGTGTGTGCATGTATGTGTGTATGTGTGTTTGATTTTTACCTTAACAAAAAATAACCTTGTCCCCCAAACACAAAAGGTTTGGTAATAGTATAAAAATTTATTTTAGGTTAGCACTCCCATCACTATGAATTAATTGGTGGGTGATATGGGTAGTTGGTAAGAGTTGGTGTTTTCCTTCGTTAGACATATAAAGCGTTGTGTTCGGCATTCCCGCGCGGGAAAAAAATCTAACATGTCCCCATAACAGCCTTTCAGAACATTTACAGAATAAAGAAGAATATAAACAAATGAATACCCCCCCCCCCCCGCAACAGCTATGAAATTAATTCAATAGGAACAAAATATATGGAGCTAACCAAATGGGCGGATGCCTTTGATATGTTACATGGGGACCTGATTATTCAGCAAGGGCGTCCGTCTTTCTCAAAGATTGGCTCCAGATATATATGAAATTAAAAATTACAACTACAAGGCAACTAACCCTATAGTAAACCAGTCAGTATGTCATCATCTAAAGGAACCAGGGGGTGCTAGATGGAGTGGGGGCTTCGGTTTGCAGCCCACTTAGGGGTATGTTCCAGCCTATGCGCGGGCTGGAGCCCTTACCCCATCTCAAACTTCATGGAACAAATTAAGGAACACTCCTAAAAGCACGCATAAAAAACATTAACACAAAAATCGTAAATAAACAAATAAAACCTAATTCAGAACGGCGCAACCGTTGGGATGGACGTCCTTGATATGTCATATTGGGCCTTATTATTCAGCGAGGGCGTCTGTCCAAAAACTAAAGCCGTAAACATAAGCAAAACTACTACCAAAGTCAAATTCTTAAAAAATTATATATATATATATATATATATATATATATATATATATATATATATATATATATATATATATATATATATATATATATATACGTCGTCGGCATCCATCCGTCTTCGGGAGACTATGGTGTAGCTTCCGGTTTGGTGTCCTATCTGCACCTTCGCGAGTGGCTGAAGAGTCCAACCCTACAGTGACAGTCTCTGTTGCACTTGCTGTAGGTGAACGTTGATGCTTGTTGAGGGCGTTGTTGTTTCGCCTTCCTCCTGGCTCTCTTTGTAGCGAGGTTTGTGTTTCTCGTTTCCTCCGCTTTCTGAACGCCCTGCCTGACAGCAAGGTGCCAGGCGGAGCGGTCGTCAGCACAGCTCTCCCAGTTGTTGACGTTGATGCTGGCCGTCCTCATGTCCTTCTTGCAGGCATCTTTGTGACGCAGACGTGGCCGTCCAGTCAGTCGTGCGCCTCCTACTAGCTCGCCGTATAGCATGTCCTTGGGAATGTGGCCTGGATCCATTCTCTTGACGTGGCCGAGCCAGCAAAGGCGCCTCTCGCTGAGGATGGAGAACATGCTGTTCATGCTGGCGCGTTCCAGAACCTCTGTGTTGGGTAATTTGTCCTGCCACTGGATGCACAGTATGCGCCGCAGGCATCTCAGGTGGAAGCTGTTGAGTTTCCTTTCGTGGCTCGTGTAGGTGGTCCATGCCTCGCTGCTGTAGAGGAGTGTGCTGAGCACGCAGTCCTGGTAGACGCGCAGTTTGGTCTCTTCAGTGAGGTTGGAGTTGTTCCAGACCCTCTGGTTCAGTCAGGCTATAACTGCTTCTGCCTTGGTAATCCTGCCGTTCACCTCAGCATCAATGGAGAGCGAGCTGGAGATGGTGGATCCAAGGTACGTGTAGTTCTCAACAACTTCAAGGTTGTACCCATCGATGGCGATGGTGGGAGGGGAGTCTGCATCCTGCGCCATGACGTTCGTCTTCTTCAAACTGATGGTCAGTCCAAACTCCTTGTAGGCGTGGGAGAGGCGACATAGCAGCTGCTGCAGTCCATCTTCCGTCTTTGATCTCAAGGCTGCATCGTCGGCGAAGAGCAATTCGCGGATGAGAACCTCTGTGACTTTAGTCTTTGTACGGAGACGAGCGATGTTGAGCAGCTTGCCGTTAGCTCTGGTGTGGATGTACACTCCCTCGCTGCAGTCCTTGAAGGCATACTGGAAGAGCATAGAGAAGAAGATGGCAAAAAGCTTCGGCGCGAGGACGCAGCCCTGCTTCACTCCACTGCTGACTGGGAAGGCCTCTGATGTTGCGCCGTTGAAGAACACTGTGCTGTGCATGTTCTCGTGGAACGATGTGACGACAGGGAGCAGTCGTGGGGTCCAGCCGATCTTCTCCAGGAGCCTGAAGAGTCCTCTCCGGCTGACCAGGTCAAACGCCTTTGTCAGGTCTACGAAGGCTATGTAGAGGGGCATCTGCTGCTCATGACACTTTTCCTGCAGCTGACGTAGTGAGAAGATCATGTCTACAGTTGACCTGCCGGCTCGGAAGCCACACTGGGATTCTGGGTAGAGGCGGGAGGCTAGGGTCTGCAAGCGCACCAGGGCAACACGTGCGAAAGCCTTTCCGACGATGCTGAGGAGATAGATGCCCCGGTAGTTGCTGCAGTCACTACGGTCTCCTTTATTCTTGTACAAAATGACGATGTTGGCGTCTCGCATGTCCTGGGGGATGTGTCCCTGTTCCCAGCAGAGGCAAAGGAGTTCGTGGAAGGGCTGGAATAGTGCTGGTTTCTCGCTCTTGAGGACTTCAGGAGGGATGCCGTCGCTCCCAGGGGCCTTCCCACAAGCGAGGCAGTCGATGGCTTTTCTGAGCTCTTCCAGGGTGGGCGATGTGTCTAGTTCCTCCATGACTGGCAGGTCTGGGATGGCGTTCAGGACAGTGTCGGTGACGACATTTTGGGTTGCATACAGCTCAAGATAGTGCTCAACCCAGCGCTGAAGCTGTTTCCCCTGGTCTGTGATGACTACGCCCGTCTTGGACTTGAGGGGGGCGGTCTTGAAGGATGTGGGGCCTGTCGCCTTCTTGATACCCTCGTCCATGCCTCTTGCATCACCAGTGTCGGCAGCTGTCTGTATGCTGGTGCAGAGGTTCAGCTAGTAGGTGTTGGCGCAGTGGCGGGCGGTCCGCTGGGCGTTGTTCCTGGCAGTCCTGAGGGCTTGCAGTGTACTAGGGCTAAGCGCAGCCTTGTAAGCCAGGAGGTCTTTCCTCCTCGCCTCAGTCACAGGCTCCATGGCCTCCCAGTTGGCCTCATACCAGTCGGTATTTTTGCGCTCCTTCTTCCCGTAGGCAGTAATGGCTGAATTGTACACAGCGTCTCGGAGGTGGGACCACATGGAGTCGATGGTGTCATCAGGTGTCTCTTTGGTGAGAGCCTCCTGAAGCTTGCTGATGAACTGCTGTGTCTTCCCTGGGTTGCTTGCACAGCAGGTGTTGATGCGTGAGCGACCCTTCTTCTTGGCGTGGTGCAGCTTCTTGGGTATTATTCGCACCTTGCTGGCCACGAGGGAGTGGTCCATGTCGCAGTCGGCGCTGTGGTAGCTGCGGGTGAGGAGGACACTGTCCCGTTCCGCACACCTTGTGATGACGAGGTCCAGCTGGTTCCAGTGGGTGTCTCCATGACACCTGGTCAATTTCCTTGCATTTGAAGTAGGTGTTGGTCACATATAGGCTGTGAGAACAACACATCTGCAGCAGTCGCTGACCGTTCTCGTTGATCTTGCCCCTTCCATGACAGCCGAGACAGGTGGGCCAGGCCTCGTGGTCGGCTCCCACTCTAGCATTGCAGTCTCCTAGTAGATAGAGGCCTTCAGTGTTGGGGATACTGGATATTGCTTGATCCATAGCCTCGTAGAACTGGTCTTTCTCCTCTAGGGTGGAGCAGAGGGTCGGGGCGTACACGCTCAAGATGTTGACTGGGCCTAAGGACGTTGACAGCCGGACGGCAAGGATCCTCTCAGTGCCTGATGATGGAAGCTCAATGAAGGCGACGAGCGTGTTCTTTACAGCGAAGCCGACACCGTGCTGCCTAGGTTCATCCGAGGACTTTTCTTGCCAAAAGAAGGTGTAGTTGGCTTCCCTAATGGTGCCGCTGTCGGCCAGTCTGGTCTCCTGAAGGCAGGCAATGTCGACGTTCAGTCGGGAGAGTTCCCTGTCAATTATGGCATTCTTCCGTGCGTCGTCGATCTGCTGCAGGTCATCGGTGAGTCCAGGACACATAGTCCTGACGTTCTGGCTTGCGAAACGAAGAGTCAGTGTCAGACCGCCTTAGAGACTCTGTCTCCGGATTCTCTGTCGGGGTTTACTCCCTTAGCCTTTCCCATGAGTGGGTATATCCGCAAGGCAGCGAAGGTTTGGGATCAGAGTTTTCCTTCTCCTAGATGAGCTACCATCCAAGGTTTACGAGCCCCATCTACCGAAGCGACTGGTTTTAAGGCGCCAGTGGCCCACCTTCACCTCTTCTCCTGTTATTTGAAACATGGTCCGCCGGACTTAGAAGCTAAGCCACTCGCAAAGGCCAGGAGCTTGATTTTAGTTGACCCGAGGCGATCAGAGACGCAAGCCGTATGGGGCATTTCTGGAGGAGTGGGGCGCTTGTCTCCCAATCCCACCCCGGCAATGTCAACCTTGGACTACCATATATTCTCTCTGCTACTCCTACCCTCTTAATCACTTATTCCTTTCTTTATCTTAAATAACCCTATCGTCCTACCATCAAACCAACACTTCTTTTCAACACTAATAAGCCAAACCCACTCAGCTAAAGATGACAGCCATTCCACTATGAAACGATAATGTCCTCAAAATTAGACATTATAAGGTGGCCCGAACACCAGGACAATCAGGCCCGCCGCTCATGTGTCACCGTAAACCCAAAATAAGAACTACATTAGGGCCCCAAATAGGAACGTATAAGGTGGTCAAATCCCAATGACCATCAGGCCCCGCTGAACAAGGTGGCAAATAAAATACTTTACGCATGTAATCGGTCCCAAAACCACGGTTCAGCTAAACCCAAGACCGATAGGCCCTGTTAAAACCCAGGTATGTTATTTAGGACCCCAGCTCAACAGCTTTTATAAGGTGGTCTAAGCCCAGGACCATCAGGGCCAGTCACACAATGTGACAAATATTAAATTAATAACATAGTAATGGCTGTCATCTGAGGTACAACCTTCTTACTAATGCTACTCCAAAACAGCACAAAGTTTTTCTTCTAAATTCAGTATATTCAGGAAATCATTCGTCAGTAAAATTTTCAAATTCAAAATTCGCGCAAGACGAACAATTTTGGCCAGAACCCTTGAGTCAACGGGCACCTTCCGGTGGAGTTGCGCCTGCCTGCCTGCCTGCCTGTAGCTTCCCTTGCCTCGACCGGACAATCAATCTAACAGCGTGCAATGCACGCATAAATATACCCACCAAAACAAACATGAGTGTGTGCTTCAAATCCCACTCATTAACACTGATTGGTAATAGAGGACTGAAACATGAATGTGTGCTGGGTCTATTCATAACAAGCCTATCATTCAGGTAGCTTGGAACATATTGTTTCGCTAACTGACGGCCTAATTAACAGCGATCCTTGAGTGCATTAACGCCTGGGGGAGTTGGCTCTGATTCCCTATCTCAGGAATAATTAACTTGCAGGCATTAAATAGTGGCACATGCACAATATGTGCGGACGCCACTTTAATCCAAATTTCAGCAACCATTTGGAAAAGATGATAAAATTGCAAGAGGTAGTGGATAGTTTAGGCATGGTGGAGGAAATGTTGGTGAGGATGCAGTATGGGGCTTATAGTCCGCACAGACTGAGCATGGAGATCAATCATTTGAAGAGAGGGAAAGTAATATCAAACGAATTAAGTAAACAAGAAAAAGAAGAAAAGGAGGATGAAAAGGTAAAAGAAGACATAAGAAGATGGAACGAGAAGATGGAAAAAGAAGAGAATGAGAAGAGGAAGAAGAGAATGAGAAGAGGAAGAAAGAGGAGATAGATGAGAAGGAGGAGGAGGATGAAAAGGAGAAGAAAAAGAAAAACGTAGATTAAATGAGGTGCTGGTGAAGAAAAAAGGAAGAAGAGAAAGTAAAAGAAGAAAGCTAAACGGCCACTCCATTGCCTCGAAAAGATTTTCTCTCTTGCCATATTTGTTTATTTGTTGTGTGTTTGTGTTCGTGTTATGTTTGTGTATTTGTTTATTTGTCTATGTCTATAAAGTTCTATGTCCCGCTCCGCCAGGCTTTATATAAAGTTATATGTCCCGCCCCGCCAGGCGTTATAAAAAGTTTAATGTCCCGCCCCGCCAAGCGTTAAAGTCTTTTTATCACATACTAGGTACACTTTATCCTTCAGTGTGTGCAGTTTCATATTTTTTATATTATACATGTGAACATATCACTTTATGTGATTCTGATTGGTCCAAATAAGCCCATGAAATTATTGTGCAGTATTCTCTTTACTGATTGGCTGTGATTGTGGGAAAGCTTTGTTAACCCAGCCTTCTGGAATTTATTGTTTTCATTGAACATTTTTGGTCGCCATTTTTTTATTCGACTCGTGAAAGGGAATTGGGAAAAACTGGTCTCGTCTGTTTCAATATTGCCAATATACCCCTACAGGTATTTGTTATGTCATGCATAACATATCATAACAGAAAAAATGGCAAAATTCCCAAGAGAAGAAGAAGAAGAACAAGTAAAACTACCGGTATTGCTTAGATGATAAACGAGCTTGGGGGTGAGGATAGATGGGCGGTATATATGTTGCATGGAATCCACCCTGTATGTAAGCTTGGTTTAAATGTGAACTTACTGAGGTAAATAAACTCACCTTTGTTCACAGAAGAATGTTGACATAAACTAGTCTCCCCAACTGATAGAACTTTATCCAACCACAGCATATTTACGCGGTAAATATTGGATGCAAGGCCGACTCAGAAAGAAATTTGTTTACGTCTTCTGTACAATCTGATGTTCCAAATCAAATACTGCAAATATCCGGTCACAAATACATTACTGTAAATATGTGTATTTCTGCATCCAGTAATCTTCTTTTCAAAAAACTATCGCAACAATGTAATGTTTTGTTGTGATATGGAATTTTAACGTAAACACAGTCACTGTTGTGTTGTACAACTCAAACCGGTACTGTGCACCGTATCAAACAACGTGACATCAAACGCATTGGACATTTTGTGTTGACAAATGTTTTGTCTTTTGTAAAATGTTCTGTTTATTTGAATGCACGCTCATTCTTTAATTTATATTTGTCAAAAATGTATAATATACTTATACTATTTCAGCTTTGTTTGGGACTATTTTTTACGCACAACAATTGAAAGGTACAGCGTCTCTAAGAATGAACGAAATTATTCGTTCTTCTTTCTATCTAAATAATTTCTACTGAAATAAAACTATGTGATCAAAAGGATCTCAAACGGGTAATGATTTAATATTAAATTTGTGAAACTCGTTAAATAATGTCCAGCTTTTGCTCGCCAAGGCTCGCAAAAGCTGGACATTATTCAACTAGTTTCATAAATTCAATATTAAATCGTTACCCATTTGAGATACTCTATTTATCCCGCTGTCACTGTTTTGCCCGATGGAGGTCAGCCACTTGCAACATTGTTGCCAATGTCCAGTACCATGACGTCACCCCACCTGTTCCATTTCCCCTGTCGCTATACAGGCTCGATATTTTTTTTTTGGTCGTTATACAGGCCCAATATTCCCCATGTTAAATTCCCTTTTGTCGCCAAAGTTGCCCTAGACCTTTTTGACTGGGATTTCCCTTGTCTCTATATCGCCCCCATTCACTACTACCGACACTGGAAAATTGCTTATTTATCAGTTCATTCAAGTTGTGTGCTCCCCTTGTCTCGATCACGTATCTCTAACTAATCTTCACTTCAATCAGTCAAAAATGAACTTAATGTATGACAGAAATTGAAAGGAAAGGAGTTTCCAGCCTGGTAATAGAGTTATGACGCTTGCGCAGACACCAAAATCCTTTTCAGGCCAAATGTTTTGGTCCTCATGCAATTGAAATGTACGTAAATGACTTAAATTACATCATTAATACTTCTAAGAGGCTTAAACAAAAAGATTGTTCAGAGAAATATGTTACTTGAGTACCTTGATAGAGATAGCCGAGTTAATCATTTAATCAATTTAGCTTGCATCTGTCCCACACAGTGAGGATGTAAACGATGGCATACAATCGGACTGTATTGTCTTTGGTTTAATCAATCTTCGGAATTCCGAAGTGGCGAACAATCTGGACCAGAAACTTTGACATGTACATCCAAAATCAAAGGATGAACTAAAAACTTTATTATGTGATTCTAGATGCTAAACAGAACAAATAAAATATATCGTGACGGTGAGACTGTAGATTTTACTCCTGTGGAAAAACATCCATATATGATGAATCCACTCAAGCAGCAATGTTTGAAGAAAGAAAATCAATATTTGCTGGATTTCATTAAGCCATGTAAAAGTAACCATTGGAGCCATGGCACAATGTCATCAAAATAACCTTGCATAAAGTAGGCTGTTCTTAATGTTCAGTACATCAATTTTATTAACAGATCCAGCAATATCAAAAATGAAATAGCGATATCCTTACCGAAGGCTGTAATCATTCTCATTGTAAGCAAGATGATACAATTCTTTATTGTGTTTCGTGATTTCAAACCTCTTACTTTTCATTAACAAAATGAAAACAAAAACAAAAACAAAAAATAAAATCTTGTATTGTTATTGCTTGTCCAGCGTCTAAATGGTCATGTACCTCGTACAGTAAATGTGTCTGAAGCATCTAAAATGTCTAAATGGTCTTGTACCTCGTACAGTAAATGCGCGTGGAGCATCGAAATGGTCATCTACTGTACAATTCTCATCTACACTTAGTAGACTTACTGGACACATATTCCAAAGGTATATCAAGCAAAAGTTCAAACGTTAAGTTAAATTCGCGGGTTATACGACCTCCTTAGTTATAGCACTGGATGACAATGTTTCTTGGGTTGGAGAAATTAAGTGTCTAGTTGTAAGGGATGACAGTGACACTAATTTGTCGCTTCTGAGCTGACCAACAGTCCCTATCGTAGCTTCTTACTGAACTTTCATTACGGTGACCGCTCATGTGTATTGTGTGACAAGTTCAAATCCGGGTTCACTCATTGCTTGAATACTTTTTGATCTGAGACAGTATGCTGTATATGGCTTACTGCATTTTGACGTGCGACAAATGTCTGATATGAACTGATTAAATTGATAGCACTTTATAGATTTTGAAGTGTACCAATATGGTTCTGTTCCAGGATAAGTCAGGGCGGCATCTTTTGAGGAGTGATTGAGAAGTTATGGTGCACTGAGATCACTTTCTCAATCAACATTTTGAGTGACCTAACAGACCGCACTCGTTATTGGTCGTATACATACGTTTCTCTGAAGATGTATCCTTAGTATCAAGACTCAACACACACATGTCTAGCGTTTTGCTTTCTTTCATGCGTAAGTGTTGCATATTCAGTGTTGTTTTCATCCTTGCAAAACATGAAGTATCCGAGAATCAGTTGCTTATGAAACTCTAAGCAACAACTAACAAAAGTGGACTGACCGGCCGTACCACACTCTGAATCTTAGGATTATAGGACAATTTGTGGAACGAAGTTAAGTACAAAATGTTACCAAGTAAATAGTTCTATAATTTCTTTTTTGTCTGGTCAGTCTTGAAAATCCTTCCTTTAAAATCTATTTTAATTTGCCGTCGAAGACATATTTGATGATTTAAATATTTTGTCCTTGACAATGTCCACATCTCGTCCTAGGTCGTGTAAATATCTGTTGATTACTGATCAAACAATTTTGAACGTGTTTTTGTGGCATTCAGCAGCCTGTCTGGATGACATCACAAAAGTTCTGGGTTCGTAAGATGCACCTAGGCATAAAAAGGCATAAAACATCATTTAGATCTTCAGGCTTTATGGTAAAAAAAACCCCCAACTTCCTTTCCATCATTGTCAAAACTCCATTCTGAAAATTAATTCATTGCTTTGTTTAGTATTTAATTTAATTATTACTGTTTACATTTTAATTGGTATCCTAAAATTTGTAATTATAAAGAAGACGATGATCATTGGCTTCCTTAATAAAAAAAAAAAGTATTATTAATTTCTATCTTTTATGTTATTCTAGTCCAAGAATTTGTTCATTCTCCAGGAGGTAAAATCTTTATAATTCATTTTTTTCTTCACGCAAATAGATATCGATTAACAATATGACCAAAGATTTGTACACCTTTTGTTGACAGTTGTGCGGTGTAGGTAGTATTAAGCATGACGTCCTGTCACTAAGGAACACCCGGTTTGAATTCTATAAAAGCCTTATTTTTAAATTTTATGTAATTATTTTTCATTGAATTAGGAATGACAATATTGTTACTTATGTTCTGTGCGAATACATAGACAAAACTCTAGCAGCAGAGAGGGTGGACCCTACAACTTTTTAGAGACCTTATTTTTGAAATTTAAGGGTTCCTACAAAGGCTGAAAAAAAAGTTTTTGCCTTAACAGTAAAAACTTCTCTAATTGACCAGATTTTTTCTGATTTTTTCACAATCTGGTCACTACGCGTATGTCGTCCACCCTCTCTGCTGCTATAAATTAAACAGCCAGTATAGATATTATCAATAATGAGTATTGGAGAATCACACTCAGCTAAATTAGCTCGAGAGCGACTAGAGGCAATTAAAAAATATCTACCTGTTCGTGATTCTGTTAAGCAACAACTACAATCGCGTCAGGAATCTCAAGTTGAATTTGAAGAGGATACAAAAAAATTATTTAAACCTATCACTGAGACCACTAAAGGTATTCAACCTGTGTTAGAGAAAACCGCTGAAGCAGCTGGAAAAATAGCAGAAGGAACTGAAAAAATAGCAAGAAGAACAAAAAAGACAAAAAAATTTTTACGTGAACTTCCAGCCGAAATAGCTGCTGCGATGCCATTCCCGGAAATACCTGAGGATGAAGATCAACCTGAAGGTGCTGAAATAGGTGATATAGAGGAACGTCTACCAGAACAAGAAGAAAAAATTAACATAAATGACAAATTTATCGAAGGTGCTATTGATTATATTAAAAATATTAAAAATCTAGAAAATTTAGCTATGTTTGCTATGCAAAGTTTCAGTGATCGAAAACGGTATTTAAACCCTAAATATGCTGATAAACCTATAGGTCGTGATAATTGGTACAAATGGATATTTCGCATATACTATGACGTTGATCAGGCTAGAAATAGTGATCCAAAATATATACAATATATCCATACAATAGATAGTTATATTACCTTCATGCAATTACCACCAGAACAACAACGACAAATACAACAACAACAACAACAATATCAACAACAACAACAACAATATCAACAACAACAACAATGACAATATCAACAACAACAACAATATCAACAACAACAAGAAACACCACCAAAACAAAAAGTACCACCAAAACAAAAAGCACAACAACTACAACAAAAGCTACAACAACAAGAACAAAAACGACAAGAAGAAATGAATCGATTACAACAAGGCATACAACAACAACTACAAGAAAAAAAATAACTACAAACAGTCCAAACAACAGGTAAGGAAGAAGAAAAAGAATTTCAAGACGCTCCCAGCGCAACTGGAAGTGGTCTAGGAAGTGGTCTTATTACTTGTCCCAATAACGTTCTTGCTGATGTTGATCGACTAGAAATCCTCATTGGAGGAAAACGAGCTGGTAATAATTCCCCAGAAATCATTAATGAAGCAGCTGATATTTGTAAACGATTATTTACAGGCGGTATCATGGATATTAATGTATATCGATCCCTCATTAATGAAATCGCCGATGATTACCACAGTGATTAGATACAATTAGTGATAAAGTCATTTAATAATAATATGATCATACACAATATTCGTGGACCTACCATGGTCAGGGTAATAAACTCTCGATTACCGGTATACA
The DNA here is from genome assembly GCA_016617855.1 of Megalonaias nervosa. NCBI lineage: Eukaryota > Metazoa > Mollusca > Bivalvia > Unionida > Unionidae > Megalonaias > Megalonaias nervosa. Next base: position 67,888 of record JAECUM010095738.1, on the reverse strand, counting down.
AAGCGACCTACGGAGATGGATTAGGTGATGTTGTTCAGGGTCTGTTTAGAAGCATAGTCCCAAAAGCAATACCGATTGCAAAGCAACTGGGCATGAAAGCTATTGATGTTGTTCGTGAAAAAGGTACAAGCGCTGTTGGTAATATTGCTAGCAAAGCATTCTCAGCAATCAAAGATAGACTATCAAGATTAATACGCAGACCACAAGCGACCCGACCTCAACCTGTGAAATTGGCCAGCACTGAAGTGATGCCAGCAAGTGTAAGTAAAATAATAAATCAAGCCGCTAATCAAAAACTAGCGGAGTTAGCTGATATCCCGATGTCGGAAAAGGAAAAAAATATAACCGCTAGTCTGATAGCAGGAAGTGGTCTTCGAGTTAGACGAAGACGATAATAATAAAGATGTTTAAGCGTATATCTGACCCCGCGTTTGACATGGATGCACCAGTTCTCAAAGATGAGTCTGTGCGCGATTATCAGTATTATTCTTACGACGCACGAATTCCAAATCAGCGTGGACGAATTGAACTACAGGTTCAGGATACAAGTAGATATTTCTTACCCGCTGAAGCATTTATTGAAGTAGAAGGTGAAATTTTAGATAACACTGTTCCTGCAGCACCAGTAGTATATGGAGCTGATGTTAGGGCTGGTTTTGTTAATAATGGTATTATGGCGTTATTTGATAGCGCTACGTACATGATTGACGGAAAAAATATTGAATCAATCCAGAAAGACGTTGATGTTGCTACAACAATACTAGGCCTTGCAAGATACAGCGACGATTATTCAAGATCAGCTGGTCCATCAATGATGTTTGTCAAGGATACTTCTGACCATCCTGACAGTAGAAATCAGGTTTTTCGACAACCCAATAATCGAGCTGTTCCTGCTGTTGCTGCTGCTATTGAAGATCTACCTTTTCCAAATCCAGAATTTAACTTAGGATTTACAGCACGTAGATCAATGTTAAGAGGCGATAGGAGAAGATTTTCATGTGCAATTCCACTGTCACATATCTTTGGATTCTGTAGAAATGTCAGAAAAGTTATTTTCGGAGCCAAACACACAGTTGTACTAGTACGAAAAGGCACAGACAATGATGCATTATGGAGACCCATTGGTAATGAGGGTATAGTAATACTAACAAAATTTTCCCTGTGGATGCCAGTGATGACTCCGTCAATATCTGAAGAAGACCGGTTGTTATCTTTTATGAGTCAAGGCGGTAAATCAACGTTGTCATGGTTAACAATGACCACAGATATTATTCAGAGTGCAATTGATGGTTTATTTACGTGGCAGATAGCTTCTCAGCAAGGTGTTTCTGCACCAAGACATATATTTATTGCGTTTCAAAATATTGCACGAGTAAACTCGCAAACACATAGTCACATGATATTTGACCAACTCGGTGTTTCTGAGGTTTCATTAAGGATAAATGGACATCAAGAACCATCCGAGGATATATTACTGAATTTTGGAAATAATCATGTAGCACGTGTATATCATCGTCTTATGACGTTTATGGGTCGTGATCAAAACATTGATACTGGTTTACAAATATCGCAGCTAGATTTTAGAACGCTGTATCCGATTTATTACTTTTCACTAGAACATTTAGATTTAACCAGACAATCTGTTGTAGATATTCATTTTCGAGCTCGTGTGACAATAGGAGCTATTGCAAATTACAGAGCAATTGCAGTTATACTCAGCGATAAATCGATGTTACTCGAAGGTGTTGGTGGACGAATGAGAGTTATTGATGCTCCAGTAGAAAACATGTAATTAGATCGTTCATAATATTAATAATGTCATATCATCACGTTAGTGTGAGTCTGACTCCTGGTCAGATTAAAAAGCTGCAATCAGCATCAAAAAATAACTGTGGAACAAAAATATCGCTAAAGCGAGAACAAATGACCGGTGCAAATAAACTATCGTTGACCGAGCGTCAGTTCAAAAACTTTAATGAAGCTAAAAAATCAAATAAAGGCGTCAAACTTAATCTTTCTGCGGGCGCCATCAAAGACATCGCTAAAACGGGTGGTATATTTCCACTTCTCGCAGCTATACCAGCATTAATAGCCGCTGCAGCCCCAGCTGTTGCAAAAGCAGCTGCGCTAGGTGCTGTTGGAACAGCTGCTGGAATGGCGTTAAAGAAAGTAACCGGACAAGGAATCAAAAAAAAGGGAAAGGGTCTAAGACTACCAGGAACCCCGTATTCGTGGTACGGAAAGGGTCTAAGACTACCAGGGACCCCGTATTCGTGGTACGGAAAGGGTCTAAGACTTCCCGGGACAGTTTACTAATATCACCCATGTCCAATTTTGATTTACTTAATGCTGCTAAGCAATTAAAAATAAAAAATTTCAGAGGTGTTTTTATGCGCGATCAATTACCAAAAAAAACCAAACAATATTGAAACCGGTATCATTAATCTCGATAAAAACTCTGGCCCAGGCATGCACTGGGTCGGATATGCAATTGATCCACGTGGAATTATTTATTTCGATTCGTATGGATTAGCACCACCAAAAGAATTTTTAAAGTACGTTACCAGCGATATTCCAATCTGGTATTCAACGCTACCGACACAAAAAATAACTGATCCTCCAATATGCGGCCGTGAAACCCTCGCTATGCTTGATGCTGTATCAAAATCAACAGCACCGCCTCATAAAGTCGTACATGCGTTCACTACACTACGTCATAATACTTAAACTGATATCAGTAAATATAATGGTAGATATTTATGGAAGATCCTTAGGTAAAACTCAGAAGTTCGATTTATCTAAATTTGCAACTCTTGATCAGCTCAGAAATGAAATCGATGATTTATTAAATATCACAAGTGTGGATCAAAAATGAAGTCGTCGTTTTTCAGGAGAAACAAGGACGATTAAAAACGAGTAACATACAACTACCAGATGTACTTATACGAATTCCCAACGCGGTTGTTAATAATATCGTTACTTTCACTGATCAGGGTAAAATACAGGATTCCGGTAAATCGGTTAACGACTATGTTAAGAAAACTGGTGATGTATTTACCGGTGACATTATTATGTCAAGAAGAAAAATTACACATCTTGGAGATCCAATCGCAGATACAGACGCAGCAACGAAAAAATACGTCGATGATCAAGAATCCAAATACGTGTCGGTGCGCGGTGGTATAATGCGTGCATTTCTCGACATGAATAATAATGGTATTAATAATCTCAGAACACCAGAAACAGATTTCGACGCTGCAACTAAAAAATACGTCGATGATAAGGAAATTCCAATAATGACTTCGTTAACGACAATCAATGATGGAATTGCTACATTTAAAACTGATTATTTTAATCATGTACAAACATTTCTAAATTTTCGTAGAAATGTAAACAGATCTATTAATGACTTTTTTGGAACTCCACCAATCGTTGACATAAAACTTACCAACATTAAGATGAAAATCAACGATATTGTTAGTGGAATTCCTAATATCATTGAAAAAACGAATCTAGTAACAAAGTTACTTGCTGGAATGCCTCACAAGCAGATCTTCAACGTAGTATATACAGTAGCATCAGGATTAGGAGTATGGACACTGCAAGATAATAATCTCAAACACACCGCAGAAGTCACTGGTGTATACAGACTGTCCGTATTTAGTAGTGCAAAATTCAGTATATTTACTACATTTCCATGGCGTTATTCAAACGATACTTTTCTGGAGTTGTATCCGTCATAATAAATAAAGATGCGGAAGAAACATTTCTGCTGGAAGCATCTGATAAAAAATTAACCAGAGCGTTATACTGGTGGTGCTTGGAATTTGTGTGTGAAACTCCTCAATTAGTTATCTAGATAAGTATAATGAATCAAGAGTCATTTATCGACGTTCAGCGTCACAGATACGCTCAAGTATGTGAGTGTCAAACCAAACTAAAAAATATCATCGACGATTACACGATAAAGGTAAAAAAAATATCGGCGACGTATGGTTGTTATTGATATAATGGTATGCTCGGTTTCTGCTGTTATTGCTGGAACTGGATTATTACTATCAACAATAACGATGACAGCGCCTGCAGTTGTAACAATTATAGTTTCAACGGCAACAACATGTGCAGGTATTTTCAGCATTATCGCTAAGAAAATATCTACATGTACGAATGATAAACTAAACGAGTACATAATGAAATTGCACACAGCAACAACCGCATACACTAAATTATGCTCGTATATTTCAGCGTATCTCAGTGATGGTAAAATATCCGATGAGGAGTTCGTAACGATAATGAAAACCTACGATGAAGCATTCATAATCGCTAGTGACAATAACGGAAGGATGGAGAATTAAATAATAACGATAATAATAATGTCATCGTTAGAATTACTTCAGCAGATCGTAGCTAATACAACGCCGTCAAAAACTACTATGATATCATTAAGTTCAACCAATCCTGAATTTAGCGTTAACTTTCCGACTGCAATTCCAGCAAAGGAAATAGCGCTAGCGCAGCTTCGAGTTTATCATAGCTGGCCTAATATCAGGTCAAAATGATCTGGTGGACAACCAGTAAATAATTCACTGGTATTTGCGAATAAGAATAAACCTGATGGAAGTCCTGATTGGCAAGTTGTTGGAATTTCAACGGGCTATAATACTATATTCATTGTTTACATAAAATCCGCGCACAGTGCACAATCGAAATCTATTATCTAGAAGGTTGGGCTGCATATTGATTATTCCATAACGGCTGTGCATATATACCGCGTAAAGTTATTTTAAGAACATCTGCTATGACTAAATCAATTTCCTTGGTTACGGCTTATACGCATAGACTCAATGTTATATAGAATTATATATATTTTTTGGAAACTAGAAATATAAAATCCCATTTTACACAGAAAACTGTGGTTTTTGTTAAGAACATTGTAGTTTTTAGGAAATAGGATATTGGTAAACACATACTAACTTTTTCAATATGTATTTATAACAAGGTCCGATAGCTCGATTGATAGCGCGTAGAAACTCTCATCCGGAGGGTCGTGGTTCGAAACCCGAGAAAGACAAATTGTCTGCGGGAGGCGATTTTAGGCCAAGATTTATAATTTATTGGGGGCTCCAGCCACCCCCGTCTTCAGAGTACACCAATCCACTACGTCAACACGTGGTGGATTCACTTTTGTGAATCACCCATTGGTTGATAGTTATGGGTTGGTGTGCTGGCATGAAGACGGCATTTCATCATTTCATCATCATCATCATATCATCATCATATCATCTCATCAAAAATATACAGCGGGGGTGATATGAGGTCGTGACCTTGTGACTTCACTAAAGGGGTACCCCACACAAGGGCCATTCCAAAAGACACAATCGCAAAACTAAAAATAAATCTAATGAGATTCCAGGTCACAAAGACCAATCAGCCTTTGAGTTCTTAGAGTTTCTTTTACGGATATCTAGGAATGCTTGTAAGGCAATAAACAGAATCTGATTGGTCACTAAAATAAGACCTACACGTACGGACAACCCTCTGAGTTCCTAGAGTTTCGGTTACGGATATTTAGGAATTCTTTCGGGGGTAAACAAATAACACGTACAGACAACCCTCTGAGCCTCTAAAGTTTCGGTTACGGATATTTAGGGGTCTCTTGGGGGGTAAATGTCTAAACAAAGATTCGGAACCTCATTAGGTTTATCTGATACAACTATGGAATGGTAGACCGAATATCACCCCGCGCTGTATATTTTTGTTTATTTTTATATTAAATAAACACTTATTATATAATGAATTTTGAAAATATCAATGTCATTGTTTCTGCGATTAAAAAATTACAACATAACGGTATCAATGTATCTGACAATCTTAATGCTGAAAAGATTCTGTGATTTTGACTCATTACAACAACGAAAGAACGAGAACAGATTTACGCTATCCGCTGATTACAAGTTTATGAAAATTATCCAACAAGGAATGTTAAAGTCACTGGCAACTGTCACTGATAATCAGGTAAAATTGTTTGTGCCTCTCTCAAACGCTATTGACAAAATCAAGCTAGAATTATCTCATGAATACGAACAGAGAAAGATTATGAACTTTCGTATAAGACAATTAAGAGAGCATTGTGAAAATACGAGTGAAAATACGAGTGAAAATGACAGCGACAATGATGGACCCTTGACAGAGTCAGGGACTGTGATAATGGCTAAATAAAATCCTTGGGAAAATCAACATTCTGCTTAGTATAATGCAACCTACACATATTGACAAGTATGGACAATCAGGATAGCTTTTGACATTAACTCGTATAAGCGGACAACTACGATCATTATACTTGACGGAGCGCTGGATCATTTGGTAATATTAAAAATACGGTTGACTAAACGTATTGAAACCTAATTTTTTGTGTAAATCTTTTGGAAAAAGTAGATCTTGTAATCCCGTCTGCCACGTATTGTACCGATCGTTGTACTATGTCAAAGTATTTGGCAGCAGAATTAATTGACTTGAACACAATTTCTTCAACATCTGCATTTACAGATTTAACAGGTCTTGCAAATCGTGCGCCGCCAGCATTTCCAAACTTACAGTTTTCACTTTGCGTGATGATTCGTAGATTTCCAAGTGAATTATCAAGTTTATCACCGTTGATGTGGTCAACTACATACCCATCTTTGATCAATCCAAAATAACACTCATAGGCAAATCTATGTGATAAATAATTTTTTTTCTTGCCATTAGTATTAAATGCAAGATAACCAGTATTGGTAACACTACCGACTGGTTTTTTCAATCTGCAATTTCTAATCACACCTTCTTGAGATGCTTCATAATTAGTAATGATTGGATGTGACACAAACTCATTTTGTTCCATTTATATATAATATTTATTTGTCTAAATCATTGTTTTTTGAAAATCTAGCCAGATAATCTTCTTCGGTTTTTATAGGAGAGTCAGTGTTATATTTTTTATCGTAATATCGTTTCAACTCTCTGTATTTTTTACCACCGCATTGCACACACAGTTGAGTTTTTCCTCGCACTCCAGCACTACACACGATACACGGTTTTGGTCCTAGACTCCCATTTCTGACGCATTGCATATGATAACTACAATATTCATTCACGCATGTTCTGTTACACGGAGACGTATAACCGATTTTTAACCAGTGGCAATGATTTGGTTGAATCATATACAAAAGATTAATGTTCAATTAAATATATATTTGCCTTAATTATAATATGGAAGAATTATCCACAACTGAACCCTACGCAACCAGATTCGATCTTGACAGACTACCCGAATATAAACTTAGTATTTCGATGCAAGATCTAGCTTTAACGAATGCAGATATAACTAAACGTATCCGTGAGGCCAAGAAGGAATTTCGTGACGATGGTGCAGTTCATGTATGGTCAACTTTCAGGATAGGACATATCGTTAATATGATGAACGACAAACGAGGAAAAGTAATTATTAATCACCTTGATAATCAAAATATTTCATTTTAATAAAGTTTATTGTAGAGACAGATGACGATATCTGGATTATTCGTGATAAGCGTGATCCAGTCCGTGTGCAGTCCGGGGGTAATATTGTTCTCTTAAATAACAGATCCAAACCTGGAATACTTACTGGCATTGATAAACCGTATTATGAGAAATCGTACCCTGTAACTGCGGTTGTCTATGGAATATTTCCGCTGAATGATAAACCTAATGTTGCAGATCTCAAGCCGATGAAAATATCATCCTTGACTTTGTCAAGAATAAACTGTGTAGCTGAACGAGTTACAGAACATTTTACAAATGCGATACGTGGTAATGGCTTAACAGATTTAAGATTTAAAAAAATAAATAACTGGGCAGAGTCGGTTAAAGATACCGGAGCGTCTATCAGCGACGTTGCTGAGCTAGAGAAAAAATTAAGATTTCCAATAGCAGTGAAAACGTTAACCGGAGAGATTTTATACAAACCGAAATATACAAAAATGGAACTCCGATAGATATTATTGATCATAACGCCCACGCATGGACTGCTGCAGTAACAATATTTCCACGAGATAGAACGGTTAAATTTTATGACGGTGATATCTTTGATTTTATTAAAAATATTAGTAAAACCGATCCTGTTTCTGTTTGGTTATTTCAGAGTTCAGAATATAATCATTACGATCAATTTGTACGACCTAATGGTGATATTTATCGTACAGAATCTCTCCATGAGGAAATGGAACATCTTGCTCAACGCCTTTGGCGTGAATATACCTCTGATGATGTCATAGTTAGACAATTATTGAATAACTGTTTTACTGTTCCGTCAGTCGCTGCTCATTTCGCTCAGGAGAAAAATTCATGGAAAACGACACGATCGGAATTTCTTGAAGATGTCAAGAAAAGTTGTATAGAATATGGCACGGTGGATTATGGAACACCAAATACAACCATAGTGATGTTATCTCGGTTGATATGGTAGCATGTTATCCTGGGAGTTTTCTTGGATATGGAGCATGTTCTAAATACTTTAAGAGATTCGGACATCCTACACATGACATGACAAGGGTTGCAATAAACGGACCCTTACCAGATTTTGACTTAACAGGATTTGCTCACGTAGAATCATTCGAGTTTAGAGAAGATCTCCATGTGATTACTTATATTTGGTTCGGAAAACATTTTTCAGAGCGACGTTGGGTTCCGATAGTACTATTGCGATATATGCTTGATGCTGGATTTTTAATATCGTTGAGAGTAACTGAAGCGATTATATCGTATAGTTCACAGAAGCAAGTTTGGTTGCCAGAACCGGACAGATTTAGTGTCGATGATACCAGGAAAGAATTCCCTGATATTGATGAAGATCATATCATTAAAATAAGTAAATGCAGGAACGAGTATGATGAGAAACTTGCAAAAGATCTCGGCAGAAAAATAATCGGTAAGTTTACACAAGGAGGATCAGATGATCATAAACGAACATGTACAAGATTGATTATGGACGATGCTGAACTAGATTTTATAATCGCTGATACAACGGAGAAAAACACATTTATAAACAGATGTAATGCTTATTTATCAGATGGAACAAAACTAGGTACCATTGTGAGCTATACCGATGGCGAGTCACCGCAGTTTACTCATTTAAGATCTTCGATGCTAGCGTACGTTTCGATAAACCTACTATCGATGATAAACAAATTTCCTCGTTACGCTGTCAGAGTCGCTACGGATTCATTTTATGTACACAAAAAATATAAAGATTTATTAAAACTCGGTAATGGTGAATGGGGGACATGGAGGATAAAACAAGAAAATATACTTAGTTATTCTGAATCTGCCGATGTTGAAATTGCGGAGACATATTACAAAAATAATAATCAAATATCAAAATCATCTGCACCATCTGTGTATGATCCTGTATCTAGACATAAAACCGTTTATCTTAATGGGTGTGGAGGGTCAGGTAAAACAACTCGTGCGATTAACTTATTTATAAATAATATCTCAGATATAATTGTTTTGACACCTACACATAAACTTTCTAGAGAAATAAAGCAACGAGGATTAAAATCATGTACATATCACAGTTTCTTTAGATGGTGCGGAGATACATGGACTCCATCGCGGATGGGTGAAAAATATATACCCAGGTATATCATATGGGACGACATATGCACGGTGTCGTTAGAAACACTAAAAACATTTCTTGATTGGTTATTGACAAAGAATACTGCTGTGATTATGTGTGGCGATCATGGTCAACCACCACCCTTTGTTGGAGAGTCTCCACATGAATGGCTAAAGAATAATGTAGATTATTATGAAGAAATAAATGATGACCATAGAGCTATTGATGAACCGCTGAAAGAGCTTAAAAGATTAATCAGACTACAGCCAGATCAAATACAATGCGAGATACTGCGTAAAGTAATTCCAGAGACAACTATAAATGATTTTTGGATTTTATGGAGACCTGCTGATTTGATAGTCGCGAGTAGAAAGATAGTTCGTGATGAACTACAAAAGAAATTATTTACGTTACATAAAGAAACGTTTCCGGATCTACATGTACCTTTGTGTTATCGCCCAGCAGATACTCGACGACAAAATATTGAAGTTGAAATACCAGATACCTTCATTCCACCAAGGGTACAGAATCTTGTCTTGAATGATATCGTGTTGGTTACTGTTGATGTTGTTGAGAACGCGTTGAACATGGATAAATCGCCATGGACGTTAGGATACGCTATAACGATTCACTCGTCGCAGGGATTAACTATAACTGATACTAGAATCTGGATTGTAGATGATCGTATTGAATGGTCGAATTTAGTTTATCTTGCCGTATCTCGAGTCAGGAGAATATCGCAACTGCGTAGAGTTATTGTAGATTACGTAATAACTGAAGAAATCACTAACAATATCGACATCAATAAAAAATTAGTCAGCTATAAACAGTGTGACAAAAAAATAAGCGTGACTTTGATCTTGATGCTGAATTTATTATAACATTAAGACAACAACAGAATAATCATTGCGCAAGTTGCAACTGTAATATGTCATGGCAATGTTTTAATCCAAGACAATTTACCGTAGACAGAATTAATAGTGATCTCGGTCATACACGTGATAATGTGATGCTGACCTGTCTTGAGTGTAATCGACGTCGAGGCTCTGGACGTTTACAAAATTGAGCTTGGTGGTAATTGCGTATCCTCAGGAATTACTTGCAATTGTTCACGTACAAATCCACGTTGAGGGGCTGTAGAATCTAGTCTGTAGATTGGAGGTCTACCAGTGGATCTTACCACGCTAGAAATTTTATGTGTAGTCACGCTCCAGATAGGATCGGTTGCTCTTTTTTTACCACCTTCAAGTTCGCCAGGTTCATATAAATATCTAACTGTAACATTACCTAATACTGGTTGAGGTTGTTGTCCGTTATAGCTACGGGGTATATATTTTTTTTTTGATCGCATTAGAAGGTTTCATGGAAGTTGCACGAGTAATTTCATTATTCAACGCAGCTATCACACTCGGTAATCTTGCAACCCATTCACGAGATCTATCCTTGAGGTCAGTAGATATTTCCTTTGCGTATTGATATCCGAATAACCGCCCAGCAAGTGTTCTATTAAATCGTTCAACGATTGCCTGATCACGATGAATTTCAGTATGTCCTCGTCTGATTTTAACGTTATGTTTCTTCATCAACGATGATACTACTCCAAGAAATTCTTTACCGGGATCAACTTGTAATAACCGTGGCCATCGTAGACCACCACGTTGATAAATGCGCTCAAACGCAGATGCAACTTCAGATGTTGTCTTTGTTGATAATGGCTCCGCTTCTTTATATCTACTCGCAACGTCAACAACAGTCAATGCGTATTTGTACGTGAATGATTTTCGTCCACGTGTTTTAACAGTATCATGTGGTAAAAACAGTATATCCGCTTGATGAACTTCATTAGGAACGCTAACATCAAAATGCGCATACTGAATTCTTTTAGGTGGACTTAGGAAGATTTGCCATATTGCCTGTCGTGCTAACCATGATGCAGCGACATTACGTGAAACTTTTGCTGCTTCGGCGAGTTTACTAATCGCTGCTTTACCTCTCCAGAATCCTCTCGGGGAATAATAAACAGATTCCATTATGATAGTTATATAATTTAATTGCCAGCCCCTAGCACTAGTTTACCTTTCATAGCAGTTTTTACTAGAAAGCTAGCTATTTTTTCTCTGAGAGATTTATTAGGTATAGAATTTAACGCGTGAATCAATTTCACATCTGCGAGATGTCGTTGTTGCAAATCTTTACTTTTATACGCGACATCATGAACGTGACACGCTTGATCAATCTTATTTACTGGATACTCTCCTGGTTTTGGTTGATCTTGGTTATCGAGTCTGATATCGAGACGAGTTCCTGGACCACAATAATTATATCCGGGTAAATGTTTCTCACCGGGGTATTTAGCCCATGGAGTTCCTGGTAATTTTCCTAACGAAGCAGCGATATCACCCACACCTGTCTTTGTTGGAAGAAATTTATATTTCTTGGTGCCACATTTCACACACTTACCTGTAAGTGCTCGTCTTTTATTTTTTGTTGTTATTGTCGTTAATTCAGTAGTAGGTGTAGATGTTCTGCATCGAACACAATATAGACTCATATTATTAATTATATGGATATAATTGACTTTTCTGCGACACGAAAACAAGAACCAGTAAAGCACCATCCAGCGTTACCAAATTCAATCAGAATGATTATAATAGGTCCGTCCGGAAGTGGAAAAACGCAATTATTACTTAATCTAATAATGAGATGGCTCAAGTGGAACAAACTGTATTTAGTAGCACCATCTGTAGATGATCAACGATGCTATGAAGTACTTAAAGATTTTAATAAAAATGCAAAACTACTGGACGAAGACGGAAATGATATTATTGATTTTATAACCGATATTGATGAAGCTCCATCTGTAGATGACCTAGATGGATTCATTAATAATCTCGTAGTGTACGATGATGTGATGCTGGACAAACAATCAAATCCAGCTAGAATATTTTCTCGAGGTAGACATAAAAACACGGATATGATTTATGTTACCCAGAGATATACACAAATTCCAAAAGTAATCAGAGACAACTGCAATATTTTGGTTGTGTTTAATGGCGTAGATAATTATACTCTACAGAATATTTATTATACTTGGTGTTCAGGCGACATGGACATGATTAAATTTAAAAACTTCTTTTCAAAAGCACAAGCTGTTCCGTTTGGATTTATAACAATAAATCTACATGACCCAAGATCCAGATATCGAATAGGTCTTGATAAAATATTTGGTTAATTCATAGCAGCAGAGAGGGTGGACGACATACGCGTAGTGACCAGATTGTGAAAAAATTAGAAAAAATCTGGTCAATTAAAGAAGTTTTTACTATTAAGACAAAAACTTTTTTTTTCAGCCTTCGTAGGAACCCTTAAATTTCAAAAATAAGGTCTCTAAAAAGTTGTAGGGTCCACCCTCTCTGCTGCTACTCTGCAGAACATAAACTTGAAACAGCTGATATTATCACGTTGTATTTTAGCCCCCCCCCCCCTCAATAATACGTGTTATTCACTCCACTCCACGTATTTTCCATGTATTAATTCTGTCTGGAACAAAAATAGTACGTAAATATTCTATTAAGCCCCAACATAGCTCAATGCAGAGCGTCCAATTAACAAATGGAAAATCCAGGTTCAATTCCTTGTCTTGGAATAACAATATGATTGTTTTATGTTGCAAATATTTTTGCGTATTTATATTATTATAGAGATTTTTCTATCTCCTCTTCATATTTTGTACAAATGCATTTTTAAATAAAGAAATTATTTTATTGCGTATTTGTTCTGAATGACTTAGAAGATTACCTTGGAAAACGTTTACGTCCACTTCGTGTTTTTCTGTGTCGACTTTTAATCTCTCCGGACTTCACTACTTTCCAGTTGTTCATTTGTCAATTTTTTAGAATCTTTTCACTTTTTCTTCCTTCATTTCCCTGGTATTGCCCTCTGTACTACCTTGGTCAAAAGCCATTTTCATTCTTTTCAACCCCTGGTCAGTAGAAGACGAGGCCACCACTTAAGTTAAAAAAAATCCATATTTGAGAGACCTAAATCAACTTCCATAAAGACTGTTTCGTTGTTTTCAGGCCAAGCACGATCTTTTTTCTTCATTTTCATCAATGTTTAGGACTGTATACAAATCACCTAAGTCAAAATTTGCGTATGCCTTTTCGCACGGTACCTTCATGTCTTCACATCTAGATTTAAGCACACGATGTTTATTTACTCATTCAAAGTGTAATTTACTTGGAGCATTAGCAAAGATATCTCATTTATGTGGAAAAAAGGTCCAGTATTTGTTTTAGTGTAATCTTGCGTAAGAAGTCTGAGTCTGAGTGATAATACATTGTAAATATAGACCTCATTGAGTATAATGTTGCTTGATATAGGTGCCTTTTTCCCATTGGTGCTATTTGTGGATTCCTCCCAGTCAGCAGCAAAGAGGGTGAACAGACCACTTGGTTGAATTGTCTTTTGTTTGAAAAATAAAGGTTCCTACAAAAGCTGAAAATACAAGATCAATAACGCTAAACTAAAAACTCTAACCGACCGAGATTTCTCTAATTGGGTTAGCTCATTTTGTTACTTTATCTTTGACGTTTGTTTTCATTTCTTATGGCGTGCTTGTTTTCGTACCCGGACACCCACTGTTGGTCGTCACCCTTTCTGCTGCTGTAAATTGAATCATCGTTATATCAATAATGGAATCTTATACAGCTAGATTAGCTCGAGAGCGACTAGAGGCAATTAAGAAATATCTCCCTGTCCGTGATTCTGTCAAACAAAAATTACGAGCGCGTCAGGAGTCTCAGGTGGAATTTGTAGAAGGTGCCGAACAATTATTTAAACCAATTGTCGAACCAACAGAAAATTGTTACAGCAACTGAGGCAACACAAAAAGCTCTTGAAACATTACCTGTTGATATTGCTGGCCATATTCAAACAGCTCAACCACCACCCATTCAACCTCCTCAACCACAACCTGAAGATCAACCACAACCTCTGCCAAGAATCAGAACTAAGATAACCGAAAAATTTACGGAGGAAGGTATTGCCGCTATCAAGGACCAAAACTAATTACTTGATATTGCCGCGTTTGGATATCGCGATAGAGATAAGTATGTAAAATCCGAATATATTAAATCTCTAAAATCTGCGGATTGGATTAGGGATGTATATCGATTGGATTAGGGATGTATATCGATTGGATTAGGGATGTATATCGCATCGCTACTGATACTCCGCAAATCAGATCTGATGAGATTTTAATATTTTTATCCAGACAGTAAATGAGCGTATTAAACAAGTAATACAAGGAAGTAGGCAAAGAGAAGAAGAAACGAAGCAGCAACTTGAAGAAGCTAAACAATCAAGGAAACAAAAAGAAAAAAAATGAAGTCGAAACTTGAAGAGGTTGAACGAACAAGGAAACAAAAAGAAGAAGATTTAGAATTTGAGGAAATCAGACGAAGGAGGGAATCACGTTCACCAAGTAAGAAAGAAACAACTGGAAGTGGTCTTGTTAGACGAGGAAGTGGTCTTATTACTCCATGTCCCAATAACGTCCTTGCCGATGTTGAACGACTAGAAATTCTGATTGGCGGAAAACGAACTGGTAAGAATTCTCCAGAAATCATTAACGAAGCAGCTACTATTTGTCAGACATTATTTACAGGCGGTATCATGGATATTAATGTGTATCGGTCCCTCATTAATGAAATCGCCGATGATTATTTCAGTGATTAAAGAAACAATATAAAATAAGATGATTATACATAATGCTCAACGTGAACCTGTAATGGTCAGGGTGATAAATTCGAGATTACCAACCTATAAAGCAATCTACGGGGATGGACTCGGTGATGTTGTTCAGGGTCTATTTAGAAGGATAGCCCCAAAAGCAATACCGATTGCAAAGCAACTGGGAATGAAAGCTATTAACTTTGTTCGTGATAAAAGTATTGGTGTTATTGGTGATGTTGCTAGTAAAGCATTCTCGGCAATCAAGGATAGACTAGCACGATTTTAATACGAAGGAAACCTCAGCCAGTAAAATTACCCAGCACCGAAGTTATGCCTGCAAATGTTAGTAAAATAATAAATCAAGCTGCGAATCAAAAATTGGCAGAGTTAGCTGCTGTACCCCTATCAGAAAAAATAAAAAAAAAATAAAAAAAAATAACTGCTTGTCTGATAGCAGGATGCGGTCTTCGTGACAAATATAATAAGATGTTCAAGCGTGTATCTGATCCCGCACTCGACATGGACGCACCAATTCTCAAAGAGGAATCGATACGTGATTATCAGTATTATTCTTATGACGCACGACAGCCAAATCAGCGTGGAAGAATCGAATTACAAGTTCAGGATACAAGTAGATATTTCTCACTCGCTGAAGCATTTATTGAAGTAGAAGGTTAAATTTTTATGAACAGATGATACTGAATATGGAGCTGATGTTAGAGTTGGTTTTGTCAATAATGGCATTATGGCATTGTTCGACAGCGCCATATACATGATTGACGGAAGAAATATTGAATCAATTCAGAAAGATGACGACGATGCCACGACGATACTTGGCTTGGCAAGATACAGAGATGATTATTCAAGATCAGCTGGTCCGTCAATGATGTTTGTGAAGGATACTTCTGACTACCCTGACAACAGATTGTATAATGTAAGACGACCAAGAAACTTCGCCGACGCCGCTGACGCTGATGTGTGGCCGGAGGTTCATGGTGCTAATCCAGAATTCAACTTAGGATTCACATCACATCGATCAATGCTGAAAGATGAAATTAGAAGATTTTTATGTGCAATTCCACTATCACATATTTTTGGATTTTGCGGAAACGTCAGAGAGGTTATTTTCGCAGCCAAGCATACAGTTGTACTCGTACGAAAGGCTACCGACGATGATGCAATCTGGCGCCCCGTCGGTGATGCTGGTAAAGTAATACTAACAAAACTTTCATTGTGGATGCCAACATTGACTCCATCACTCACTGAAGAACAGCGGCTATTCTCTTTTATGAACTCAAGTGGCAAATCAACATTATCATGGTTAACGATGACCACAGAGAGTGTTCAAAGTACAATTAATGGTTTATTCACATGGCAGATAGCATCACAGCAAGGTGTCTTTGCACCGCGACATATATTTGTTGCTTTCCAAGATGCTGCACGAGTAAATTCACAAACACATAGTATAATGATGTTTGACAAACTTGGTGTTACTGAGGTTTCACTGAGAATAAATGGACCAGCTGTGGATATATTATTAAATTTTGATCAAAATCACGTAGCACGTGCATATCATCGTTTAATGTCAATTATGGGACGTGAACAAAATGTTGATTCTGGTTTACAAATATCACAGCTAGATTTTACAACTTTGTATCCTATCAATTACTTTTCGCTGGAACACTTGGATTTATTTAGGCAATCTGTCGTTGATATACACTTTCGGGCTCGTGTGACAAGAGGAGCTATTGCTAATTATAGAGCAACAGCTGTTATACTCGGCGATAAGACAATGTTACTTGAAGGTGTTGGTGGCCGCATGAGAGTCATTGATGCACCCATAGAAAACATGTAATTAGATCACTCATGATAATTATTATGTCATATCATCATGTCAGTGTTACTCTGACTCCTGGTCAGATTAAAAAACTACAATCAGTAACAAAAGAAAACTGTGGGGTAAAAATATCGATAAAAAAAGAACAAATCACAGGCGGCCCGAATAAACTATCAATGTCAGAATGTCAACTCAGGCACTTCAATGAAGCCAAACGATCAAAGACGAGCATACGACTTAATCTTTCTGCGGTTGCCATTAAAGACATCGCTAAGACGGGTGACATATTTTCACTTCTTGCTGCGTTACCGGCAATAATCGCTGCTGCAGCCCCAGCTGTTGAAAAAGCTGCTGCGTTGGGTGCTGTTGGAACTGCAACTGGGATGGCATTAAAGAAAGCAACAGGTCACGGAATTAAAACTTCCAAATAAAAAAGAGAAAAAGATTCAGACTTCCAGGAACTCCTCCGTGGTACGGAAAGGGTTTAAGGCTTCCCGGGATATTTCGTTTATTCTTCCTATGTCCAGTTTTGATTTACTTGACGCCGCTAAACAACAAAACATCAAAAACTTCAGAGGTGCTTTTATGCGTGATCAATTACCGCACAAACCAAACAATGTTGAAACTGGTATCATTAATCACGATAAAAACTGTGGTCCAGGTATTCATTCGGTTGTATACGCAATTGATCCACGTGGAATTATTTATTTCGATTCGTATGGACTGGCACCACCAAAAGAATTTTTAAAATATGAGAGCAACATGCAAAATATTCCAATCTTACCAACACAGACAATAAAAGATCCGCCAATATGTGGCTGTGAAGTACTCGCTGTACTCGATGCTGTGTTAAGGTCCCTAGTGCCACCTCATCTTAAAGTATAAAGGTTGATGTTTATGGAAGATTTTCTACCAATGCTTTCACTGGCAAGAAAAAAAGATGATATCGATTTATCGAAGTATGCTACCAGAGATGATCTTGCTGATATTATGAACTTATCTGGAGTTGACCGGGATGAAGTTGTTATTTTTCAGGATAAATACGGTGTTTTAAAGCCGAGTAATATTAGGTGGATCGACATAATTCGTAGAGTTCTCGGTGCTACCACGGATAATATTCCAGTATTTACTGACGGTGGAAGAATCAGAGATTCAGGCGTATCAATCGCAACAATCAGAAATGAAATTATAAAAAGTGTTGCTGATCGTTTACGATCCACCGGTAATATAATGACAGATAAACTCAACATGAATAGAAATAAAATCGTTATTTTAAAAGAAGCAACAAGTGATGAAGATGCCGCATCAAAGAAATATGTAGATGATAAAGATACTACAATCGATGACAAATTAACCACGTTGCGATCCGAATATGACGTTCACGTAAATATGTTTGTGAATGTTCGTAGAAACTTTCAGAAACTTAATAAAACAGCCGAAGATTTCTTTGGAAGTCCATTCGCTGTAGATATAAAACTTTCTGAAGTTAAAACAAAACTCGACGACATCATTAGTGGAATTCCTAATATTGTTAATAAAACTAATCTGATTAAAATTCCTCACAAGCAGATCATCAACGTGGTATACACAGTAGCATCAGGATCAGCAACATGAACACAGCAAAATAACAGTATCAAACATAACGCGGAAGATCTGGCTTTGGTGAATAGTGATAAAACTGATCGTATCAGTGAAGTCAAGAAGGAATTTCGCGACGATGGTACGGCTCATGTGTGGTCAACATTCAGAATCAAAAACGTTGTCGATGCTACAATAAATGACGAGCGAGGATGGAACTGTGTCTATTGTGTTAAATAAATCGGTCGAAGAAACGTTTTTACTGGAACCATCTGATAAAAAAATTAACCTCAGCGTCTTAATGGTGGTGTCTGGAATTTGTCGCTGAAACACCTCAATTAACTTAACTGCTTAAATAAAGTATAATGAATCAAAACCCGACCGACGTTCAACATTACAGATACAATCAAGTATGTGAGTGGCAAACCAAATTGAAAAATATCGTTGACAATTACACAGTAAAAGTAAAAAAATCGCAGACGCGTGATTGTCGTTGACATAATTGTTTATTCAGTTTCTGCCGTTATCGCTGGAACCGGAGTATTGCTATCAACAATAACAATGACCGCGCCTGCAGTTGTAACAATCGTTGTTTCAGCCGCAACGACAATTGCTGGTATTTTCAGTATTATCGCAAAGAAGATAGCTACATGCACAAATGCAAAATTGCACGAACACACAATAAAAATACATATTGGAACGACAGCATATTCTAAACTATCATCGTTGATTTCGTCGTATCTCAATGATGGTAAAATATCCGATGAAGAGTTCACAACGATAATAAAAACTTACAATGAAGTATTTGACGAAAAAATAAAAGATACAATCAGTATTCCCGATTTCAAATAATAACAGTAATGATAATGTCGTCGAACGAACTACTACAACAAATCGTCACTAATGCAGCACCGTCGAGAACCACAATGATATCAGCCAGTTCAACTAATCCTGAGTTTAGCGTTGTTTTTCCAACTGCAATTCCAGCCAAAGAAATAGCCCTAGCACAATTACGAGTTTACTATAGTTGGCCAAATATCAGATCAAAATCATTCGGTGGGTTGCCCTCAAACAACTCATTAGTATTCGCAAACAAGAATAGACCCGACGGAACTCCCGATTGGCAAGTTGTTGGTATTCCAACGGGCAGTTATCAAATAGAACAAATCATTGATGAGTTCCAACGCAGAATTAAATCTATTACAGGAAAAGAATCCAAGATAGCTATTACTGTTCATGGGCCAACGTTATCGTCCGCGATAGAAATAAATTCTCTCGACTACACCGTAGATATTTATAAATCATTGATTAGATCTGTATTAGGTTGGCCAGAAGTTCCTCCTGATTACATAGGACCTCCAGAACCAAAACTAGATGAATTTAAGACAAATAAGCAAGAATATTATAGTGGTTATGCAAGAATTGAAAGACCTAAAACGCGACAGTATGTTGATGATAATACCGGAATTATTTATTTTATTTTGAAGGAGAAAGGAAAACCTGAATATTTTTACGATTATGGTGACGAAAAGTTTAATTTACCAGTTAGTGAAAGTTATATTAAATCAGTTTTAGAGGATATTAAAACTAAACATTCAATTTTACTTAACGATTGACGAAATTTATTCATAAGTATTATAAATAGTTATTCTAAAGATGTAAAACAGCAAATCATTGACAAAATAAAAAGATAAAATATTCTCATGGGGGAAGATGTGCTTACACTTGCTAATACTCGTATTAAAGATCATTTTCTGCCAGTAATAAAAAAAAGTTTCTTGACCACTATAAAATAACATAAGAACAATTTGATCATTTTATCATAACAGGATTTGACAATACTGAAATGAAAAATTTGGTTAATGATTTTATTGATGAATACTTTCCAAAAATACTTGAGTCATGGAGAATAATAGCCCCGCCAGCAAATATTCTCAAACACAACAACGATCCATACGGTGGAGGACGTCATATTTCACCTGGTATTGTAAATATCACGTCGACGATCGCAGTCAACCTTGCATGTGACGTAATTGATGGAAGCTATCAAGTATATCTTGAAGAATCCAGTCAGACCCAGCAGGGATACATTTTATATACATTTACACCGCAAGTACCTCCAGGACATTTAGTTGTATCAGAACCAATTAATCCTGTTTATCTGCGATGTCATAATCCACTATTATCAAGGATACATTTCAAACTTACTGACCAGATCGGACACTTGATTGATCTAAGGGGGGAATTTTTGAATATAAATCTGTATGTACGCTCATAGAGCGTCATCGTAAAACTAGGTCTAGGATTTTGTAAAATTAAACAAATTCTCACAAACAATTATTTATGTGGTATTATATATGTACCAACACGTGAGAGTTTTATATACAACAAAGAGATACTTGAAAGTGCCGTTATAACAATATTGACACTTCCACACTCAGAAAAATTTAGTGTTAAGATAATTATTGATGAATACGGCGATGAAAAATTTTGTTAACGCAGGAACAGTTAAATGAAATGCAGCGAGGATATGTTGTTATGATTGTGTGCGATAGAGATCAGATTCTGAATTATGCACATTCTTGTATTGAATTTGATCAGCTTAAAAAAATAATCTGGTTCTGAATAAATTCTATAATCTGATTTTGAAAATAAAAATAAAGGCTAATTTCACAGATTTGATGGGTACATCACCCATAACTATTAAGATTATCGAACAATTTCATCAAATTGTCGGTTATATTAGCCAAATTAAATCAGATTCTTAGTCAGATTCATCAGCAATGATTTTATCGTTGATTTCAGATTTAATAATTTTTTGATTTCATAATGGTTTTATCGTTATTAATAATTTTTCAGATTAATGGTTAAAACTTCACAGATTTGATGGGTATATTACCCATAATTTTTCAGATTAATGGTTAATTTCACAGATTTGATAGGTATTTTGCCAAATTAAATCAGATTGTCAAACAATTTCATCCACGATTTTATATTTCAGGATGATTTTATCTTTATTAATATTATTTCAGCCTTGACTTTGTTAAGGGGTTAATTTCATCAAATTGTCGCATATATTACCCATAATTATTAAGTTATTAACCAGTTTCATCAAATTGATGGGTATATTGCCCAAATTAAATCAGATTATCAAACAATTTCATCAAATTGATGGGTATATTACCCAAATTTATTATGATTTCAGATTCAATGAATTTATTATTGTTTATTTCATAATTATATTTTCAGATTTCAGATTCAATAATTTTATCATTGTTATTAATACTTTTGATTTATGGCCCAATGATTTTCAGATTTGACGGGTATATTACCCGTAATTATTATGATTATTAACCAATTTCATCAAATTGATGGGTATGTTACCCGTAATTATTATGATTACCAACTAAATTCTTCAGATTGATGGGTATATTACTTAAATTTATTATGATTATTAACTAAATTCTTCAGATTGTCAACCAAAAATAAAAATAACAATGATAAATTCACTGAATTTGATTCTGAATAAATATTATTATCAGAAATAAAAGTATTTTTTACTACAGTCAGAAATGAATTATCCCTATTGAATTTTTATACTTTCACTTTGTTTCGTTGTCACTATTTTCACTTTCACAGTCACTAGTGACATGGGTCGTTTCACACAATGACTCTGTCATTGACATAATCTTTCTCAACTGTTTTACGCGAGTATTCACAATCTTTTTTGTTGCATATTCGTGAGATGATCCTGACCTAATTTTTTCAATCGCTTGTGCTAGTGAAACGAATCGTTCAACCTGTGTATCTGTGACTGTTGCCAAGGATTGTATCATCGATCTTTGAATCAACTTTATGAATCAATAATCAGCTGGTGATGTATATCTATTTCGAATCTTCGTTGTTGTAATGATTCAAAATCACAAATAATTTTCTCAGGATCAAACTGATCGAACATTTTTATACCGTCATGTTGTAATTTTTGAATTGCAGAAATAATAACATTAACATTTTCGTAATTCAGTATATAATAAATATTTATTTAAAATAAAAAATATTTACACAACACAATATATATTTACAACCTCCATGTGAACTCCTAGATTGCCAAACGACATTCTAGCAAGTTCAGAGGGTACATATATAATCTTAGTTCTAAGGACTGTACAACACATAATTTTAACTATGTAGTATATATAATCTTAGCTCTAAGGACTGCACAACATACAATTTTAACTATGTAGTATATATAATCTTAGCTCTAAGGACTGCACAACATACAATTTTAACTATGTAGTATATATAATCTTAGTTCTAAGGACTGCACAACATACAATTTTAACTATGTAGCATATATAATCTTAGCTCTAAGGACGACACGTACATACAAACGCGGCGTTCTCTACGTTCAACAGATTTTTGCACACCCTCCCACATAATCAACCCCGGGAGTGCAAAAGTCACCCACCACGTGGTGACATGGTGGGAGGGTGTACTTTCTCAGTTGAAGTTCGAGCAAATGGGTCGTGAACCCCACTTATTATGAAAAATTGCGATAATCGCCCTCTATCAACAATATGTCAATCACGGGAATATAGAACTCAAGCCCTCGAGTATGAGAATTCGACACTCTAACACTACACCACGAACTCTCCTTACAAATATACGTTTCAGAAATTATTATGAAGTTATCTGTACTGAATAAACTGCAGCGTGGATTTGTTTTAATTTCTAAAATAGATCTCACACACGCTTCAGATATTATTATGCTGAATAAATAATTTCTAAAATAAATCTGCCGGATGTCGTTGGGGGTTCTGTAAACAGCTAAACGCAGATGTTGCGTGACCTACTGAGCGGCGTATTGGATGTACATACAGGTCTATTATATATACATTGAAGATCTAAAAATAACTTACCTGGAATTTGCACGCAGGATAATGTACATCAAACCTGTGAACGATCTGAATTTATCAGGAGAATCAAAAGGTGTAAATATCATTTTCTGTTACAAATTATACTAATCCACTGACAGCTAATTGCTTACAGACAATTAAGTTACTGCATACGACACACACACACACACACACACACACACACACACACACACACACAAAATAAATCGTAACGGTCATGTAATATTACGTAGTAACAAGCGGGACAACTGCTTAATTGCTCTATCAGAGAGCTTTGCTTGACGGAGTTATATCTCTTCATGTGTGTGATATTTAAATATAATTCGCTGATCATATTTATTTGAAAACGCTGATTATATATATATATATATATATATATATATATATATATATATATATATATATATATATATATATATATATATATATATATATATATATATATATATATATATATATATATATATATATATATATATATATAATCTAAGACATATTGTACCAAACGTGGGTCAATATCAAATTATTTTTCAGCTGCATTCACCGATGGAAATATTGTTTCTTCGCCTGTCTCTATATTCAGAGACTTAATCACCATGGGAAATTTACTATATTTTCCAGTACGACTACGTGCAGAATTCTGACTGTGTAATAGCTTGTAAGTTACTTAAAGAATTGTCCTTTGGATCTGAATTAATATGATCGATCACAAGTCCATCTTTGATCAATCCATAATAACACTCGTATACGAATCTATGTGAGTAATACTTTTTCCCCCAGCACCAAACTTGAGATACCCAGTATTATTGACAACATCGACTGGTTTTTTTAATCGACAGTTCCTGATTACACCATTTCGAGGTGCTTCATAATTTTTAATGATGGGATGTTTTACAAATTCATTTTGTTCCATTTGTATAATAATATTATTTGTCTAAGTCATTATTTTGAAAATCTGGCGAGATAATCTTCGGTGGTTTTTATGGGAGATTTGACTCCATCGGCGTTATTTTTTTTAAATCATAATACCGTTTCAGCTCTCTGTATTTTTTATTACCACATTGCACACACAACCGAGTTTCTCCTCCGACCCCAACACCACACCATAAACACGGTTTTGGTCCTAGACTCACGTGCCGAACGCTTTGCATATGACATCCACAGAATTCATTTACGCATGCTTTGTTACAAGGAATTGAATAACCAATCATGAGCCACTTGCTGTTATTGTTTGTTTGAATCATTATATATATATATATATATATATATATATATATATATATATATATATATATATAGTTATATATATATATATATATATATATATATATATATATATATACTTTAATTTAAATATATATTTGTCTTAATTATAATATGAGAGATTATCCGCAATTAAGCCTTCTAGAGCCAGATTCGATCTTGACAGAATGCCGAAACCTAAATTTAGTTTTTCGATGCAAGATCTGGCTTTGGTGAATAGTGATATAACTGATCGTATCAGTGAAGCCAAGAAGGCATTTCGCGACGATGATGCGGCTCATGTGTGGTCAACATTCAGAATCAAAAACGTTGTCGATGCTACAATGAATGACGAGCGAGGAAAAAAGATTATTAACTGTCTCGACGATCAAAGATATTTTATTCTAATAAAATTTATTGTTGAGACAGACGACGACACTAATCCGTGACAAACGTGACCCTGTTCGACTTCACACTGGAAATAATATTGTCATGTTAAATAAAAATTCCAAACCAGGAGTGTTGACTGGTATTAACAAACCATATTATGAACGAGTGTATCCTGCGACTGCAGTTGTTTATGCGATATATCCGCTAAATGATAAACCTAGAGATGCAGATCTCAAACCGGTGAAATTTTCTCTCTTAAATTGTGTAGCTGAGCGAGTTACAGAACACTTCACAAACGCGATACGCGGAAACGGTTTAACGAATTTACGACGTAGAAAAATAAATGAGTGGGCAGAAACAGTTAAAGATACCGGAGCGTCTATCAGCGACGTTGCTGAGCTGGAAAGAAATTAAGATTCATAACAGTGAAGACGCTAACCGGAGAGATTTTGTATAAATCGAAATACGAATCAAGAGGAGCTCCGATAGAAATTATTGATCATAACGCACACGCATGGACATCGGCCGTAATAATATTTCCACGAGACAGAACAGTTGAATTTTATTATGATCATATATTTGATTTTATCAGAAATATCAATAAGAGTGTGCCTGTGTCCGTGTGGTTATTTCAGAGTTCAGAATCTGTGAACTATGATCAGTTTGCACGGCCTAATGGAGACATTTATCCTGCAGAATCTCTCCACGAAGAAATGAAAAATATTGCATTGAAATATACCCCTGACGATGTCAGGGTTGGACAATTACTGAATAATTGTTCTACCATTCCATCAGTTGCTGCTCACTTTGCTCAGGAGAAAAATTTATGGAAACCGACACGATTGGAATTTCTTGAAGATATTCAACGCAGCTGCGTCGAATACGCACACGGCGGATTATGGAATATTAAATACGATTGTAAGGATGTTATTCGGTTGATATGGTAGCATGTTATCCTGAAAGTTTTCTTGGATACGGAGAATGTTCTGAGTATTTCAAAAGATTTGGACATCCAACACACGAGATGACCAGAATTGCGATAAATGGACCCCTGCCAGATTTTGGTTTAACCGGATTCGCCTGTATAGAGTCATTCGAGTTTACGGAAAATCTCCATCCGATTACTTATGCTTGGTTTGGCCGTCATTTCTCAGAAAAATATTGGGCTCCAGTAGTATTATTACGATGTATGCTTGATGTAAAAATATTGATATCGTTGAAAGTAAATGAAGCAATTATATCATATCGTCCGCAGAAACAAATTTGGTTGCCACAGCAAAAGAAATATTCTGATGATGAAAATCCTGATATGACTGATTATGAAAATAAAGTTGCCAAAGATCTTGGTAGGAAAATAATTTGTAAGTGTACTCAAGGAGGATCATATGATCATAAACGACATTGGACAAAATTAATTATGGACAATGCTGAACTCGATTTTATAATTGCTGTTACAACTGAGAAAAACACATTTATAAGTCGAAGTAATGCTTATTTATCAGACGGAACTAAATTAGGTACAATTCTAAGCTATATTGATGGTGAGTCACCGCAATTCACTCATTTAAGATCCTTGATGATAAACAAATTTCCTGACACCGCGGTTAGAGTCGCCACAGATTCATTTTATGTGAATAAAAAATATGCGGATTTGTTAAAGGTTGGTACCGATGCATCATGGGGCGAATGGAGAATAAAGCGAGAAAAGATACTTAGTTTTTCTGAATCAGCCGAAGTTGAAATCAAAGAGACATATTAGAAGAATAATCAAATGTCACAGTTATCATCAGCACCATCGGTATATGATCCTGTGGCCAGACATAAGACTGTTTATCTTAATGGGTGTGGTGGTTCTGGTAAAACAACGCGTCCGATTGAATTATTCCGGAATTTTGATATGGCTGTTTTGACACCCACACATAAACTCGCCAGAGAGATGATCGAACGTGGAGTAAAATCTCAAACTTATCATAGTTTCTTCAGATGGTGCGGAGACGCATGGACTCCTGAACGAATGGGTGAAAAATACATTCCTAAAATTATTATTTGGGATGAAATATGCACGGTGTCGCTAGATGTGTTAAGAATATTTCTTGACTGGTTGTTGACGAAAAATACTGCTGTGATAATGTATGGCGATCATGGTCAACCGCCACCTTTTGTTGGACAGTCTCCACATGAATGGTTAAAAACGTTTGTAGATTATTACGAAGAAATAACTGATGACCATAGAGCTATTGATGAACCACTGAAGGAGTTTAAAAAGTTAATCAGACTGCAGCCAGATAAAATACAGTGTGAAATAATGCGTGAAGTAATTCCAGAAACACATATAAATGATTTTTGGAATTTATGGAGACATGCTGATTTGATAGTTGCAAGTAGAAAGATAGTTCGTGATACACTTCAACAACAATTATTTCTGTTACATAAAGAAACATTGTCAAATCTAGCTGTACCATTATGTTATCGCCCAGCAGATACCTGACGACAGAATATTGAAGTTGAGATTCCAGGTTGCGGTGATAAACAAAATCTTGTATTAAATGATATTGTTTTAGTTCCTGTCAGTGCTGTTGAGAGCGCGTTAACGATGGATAAGTCTCCATGGACACTAGAATATGCTATAACGATTCACTCGTCACAGGTATTAACTATTTCTGATACAAATATCTGGATTGTCGAATGGTCAAATTTAGTTTATCTCGCAGTGTCTCGAGTCAGAAGATCTCAGCTGCCGAGAGTTATCACAGGCTTCACCGACACCGATGATGTAGTTAACAACAAAGTTGTCAAGAAAAAAATTATTGGTTATAAGCAATGTGATAAAAAAATATAATCGCGACTTTGATATCGATGCTGAATTTATTATGACACTGAAACAACGACAGAATAATCATTGTACGAGCTGTAACGCAGTAATGTTGTGGCAATATTCGAATAATGATCCAAGACAGTCGTGGATAGAATTAATAGTAGTCTTGGTCACACACGCGAAAATGTGATGCTGACCTGTCTTGAATGTAATCGACGTAGGGATGCCAGTTTACAAAAGTGAACGCGGTGGTAATTGTGTATCTTCATGAATTACTTGTAATTGTTTGCTCAGGAGTCTAGTCTGTAGATTGCAGGTCTACCCGTGGATCTTACCACGCTGTAAATTTTATGTGTGGTCACACTCCAAATGGGATCAGTTGCTCTTTTTTTAGCCCCTTCAAGTTCACCAGGTTCATATAAGTATCTTACAGTCACATTACCTAGTACTGGTTGTTTTGAGAAAGAGTCATGTCGTTGTATTGGTATATATTTCTTTGTAATCGCGCTGATGGGTTTCATAGAAGTTGCACGAGTAATTTCATTGTTTAACGCAGCTATCACGCTTGGTAATCTTGCAACCCATTCAAGAGATCTCATGTCTTTCTGAACTTTATTCAGAGATATTTCCTGCGCATACTGATATTCAAATAACCGCTCAGCAAGTGTTCGATTAAATCGTTCAACGATTGTCTGATTGCGATGAATTGCAGTGTGTCCTCGTCTGATTTTAACGTTATATTTTTTCATCAGAGATGATACTGCACCAAGAAATTCTTTTCCAGGATCAGCCTGTAATAGTTGCAGCCATCGCAAGGGTCCTCGTTGATAAATTCGTTCAAACGCAGATGCAACTTCATATGCTGTTTTTGTTGTAAATGGTTCTGCTTTATTATATCTACTTGCAACGTCAACGACAGTTAACGCGTATTTATATGTGCGTGATTAACGTCTACCAGTTTTAATGGTATCGTGTGGTAAAAACAATATCTGCTTGATGAACTTCATTCGGAGCGCTGACGTCAAAATGTGCATACTGAATATTTTTAGGTGGTGGTAGATAAATTTGCCATATTGCCTGTCGTGCTAACCAATTTGCAGCAACAGAACGTGAGACACCTGCTGCATGAGCAAGTTTACCAATCGCTGATCTACCCCTCCAAATCCTCTTGGGCTAAAATAAATCGATTCCATTATTATGATAATATTCAGTTGATTAATTACCAGCCCCTAGCACTAGTTTACCTTTCATCGCAGATTTTACTAGAGAGCTAGCAATTTTTTCTCTGAGAGATTTATCTTTTTTTAATGGAATTTAACGAGTGAATCAACTTCACATCTGCAATATGTTGTTGTTGTAAATCTTTATTTTTATACGCAACATCATGAACGTGACACGCTTGATCAATCGCATTTATTGGATACTCTCCAGGTCTTGGTTGATCTCGTTCGTCAAGTCGGATATTAAGTCGGGTCCCAGGACCACAATAATTATAAACGGCTGTTTTTCTCCTGGGTATTTAGCCCATGGAGTCCCTGGTAATTTTCCCAGTGAAACAGCTTATCACCACCTGTCTTCGTACGAGACGAAATAAATCTGTATTTGCTTGTACCACATTTCACACACTTGCCTGTAAGTGCACGCTTTTTAGTTTTTATTATTAATGTTGTTAATCCACTGGTGGGGGTGGGCAGTCTGCATCGAACACATTATAAATCCATATTATTTATTATATTTGTACAACATGGATATTATTGACTTTTCAGCGACACGAAAGCAGGAGCCAGTCAAGCATCATATAGCACTACCAAATTCTATCAGAGCAATTATCATAGGTCCGTCTGGGTATGGTAAAACACAATTATTACTTAATCTGATAATGAGATGGCTCAAGTGGAATAAATTATAGTTAGTGGCACCATCTGTAAATGATCAGAGATGTTATGAAGTACTTAAAGATTGTAATGAAAGCGCAAAATTGTTGGACGAGGATGATAATGATATTATTGATTTTATCACCGATATTAATGAAGCCCCATCTGTAAACGACCTCGATGGATTTATTAATAATCTCGTATACGATGATGTGATGATGGACAAACAATCAAATCCAGTTCGGATATTTTCTCGAGGCAGACACAAAAATACTGACGTGATTTATGTTACTCAGCGATATACACAAATACCTAAAGTGATCCGAGATAACTGCAATATTTTAGTTGTGTTTAATGGAGTCGATACACATACTCTGCGAAATATTCATCAAACTTGGTGTTCAGGGGATATGGACATGATTAAGTTCAAAAACTTCTTTTCAAAAGCACAAGCTACCACACACGGAATTATCACGATAAATTTACACTATCCTCGGTCGAGGTATCGTATAGGTCTCGATAAAATTTTTGGTTGACACTACAGCAGCAGAGACGGTGACGACCAACAGCGAGTGTCCGGGTAAGAAATCAAACACGCCATAAGAAATGAAAACAAACGTCGAAGATAAAGTAAAAATGATCTAACCCAATTAAAGAAATCTCGGTCAATTAGAGGTTTTTAGTTTAGCGTTATTGATCTTGTATTTTCAGCTTTTGTAGGAACCTTTATTTTTCGAACAAAAGATAATTCAACCAAGTGGTCTGTTCACCCTCTGTTGCTCAGTCCTTCCCAGCATGCATGTCTGGTTAGAGGTCTAGAGAAATACCTTAGTAACTGTCAAGATACCCAAAGGTTTAGTATTATACATTTCATGACTTTCGAGGTTCCTCTAAAAATGTCCTAATTTTACCCATATGTAGATCTTTAGGAAGCCACTCACAATGAATTTGTTAACAAGAGAATATAGTCACATGATGATGATATACAAATGTTTTTTATACACCATGGGGCAATCCAGTGAATGACTACGTTCAGGTGGGTGGAGTAAAACGTTTACACAACCCACTTTGGTATTAGGGCACATACGTCATAAATTAAAGTCTTTCGTAGTCGTGACAAGTTCAAGTTGTATCATATTTCCTTCCTAGTACAGATGAATGTTATATTCATGGTGGATAAGAGGAGTGTTTGTAAGTGAAATCATTATTTGTCTGTCTGTAAATGTTGTTTTCTTCTCATCTTGTTTCTTTTTTCGTTTTGACTTCTTTTTATTCGTTTATTCTTTCTTATCAAATGTTTTATAATGAATAATCTCGAGGAATTTATAGACATTATAATTTCGAATGGTCCAAAACATTTTTTAATGTTATATTTTACCTTGTCAACATTCACTTAACATCCAATTTTGTTTGCATAAATTAATCCAAAGATAGAAAAACATTATATCGTCCCTTACACAACGACGTAGACCCTGATCTGCTGGCACATTTTGCGACGACAAGGCTTAGTCTACTCACTTTACAGTTGGATGCATGCTACACACGGTCTTGAAGATACTGTAGTACATTCAACACAACCCGATACCAGTGTTCATTGGGGTTTTTAAAAAAAAAAAAATTATGCACTTTTTTCTCTTCTACAATTCTAATTTTGAAACGAATTTACAATAGAACGCTGTGAAACAGACGTTGCATCTATAATTAGAATAATTCCATTCTGTGATAAAGTAGCTTCAAGGTTTTGTTCCAGTAAGTTTCTATACCATGAACAAATCTGTGCGTGTTGCAACCGGAACAGATTATTGGTTATTGATCCATTCGACATTGATGCAATCGATCATCACTGTTTTACTTGCGCACTCTCGGAATATCGTGTAGATCTACCATGCCTAACTTTTGCAAGTTATTACATTCCGAATAGATTTTATGGCTTGTTTTCGGTAAGGTATATGGTGTTTATTACACAAACGAGTATCCTTATAAAATAATTCACCCAGAAGAACGCAGGTATTGGATTATTTAACCATAAACTACGTAAGATTTGTTGGCAAAAAACTCCTTGTTCCTTAAATGTTCTCTCAAAATTTATTTGTACTTTTAGTTTTCATCCGAATTCTATCTAATATATATATATATATATATATATATATATATATATATGGGGGTGGGGGTGGGGGGTGTATGCACAAGATAAAAAATTGATAACATGACCTTGTTTATCTTGGAAATAAAAACATATTCTTTTAATTTTTTTCCATCGAATTTCATAAAGATATTTCTGATACATTTCCTACTGTATGAAATAATTTATTATGTAAGCAAATACGACACTATAAATGATAGGAACTCACAAAAAATAAGTATCGCCAATAAGTTAAGAAAAGTACCAATAGTAGTAGTATATGTTGTTGACAAAATCACAACTAAACACGAATATATATACGTTTTGTTACGTTTGTTCCTGCATATTGCAATAACAGCCGGCCACATGTTTCCTATCATGTTTACCTAGTCATTTCATCGCGTTTCATACAATGTCTTTCAAGTTTGATTCTATGCTTTCATAAGAAACACCTTTCTTCCAAATCGAATATGTCAAGGACGAATCCAGATAAATGCACACAAAGTCAATAATTATACATTACATGATTAAATCGTCTAAGCGCAGTGCATAAACAGCTTCTCGTACAATACTATGGCAAGGCTGTATTGAAGACTCGTATTACATCTGATAGTACTTAGAGGGGTATATGCCCTGTATAACCCATTTAAAGCCATATGTTCAGTTTTTAGTTTGGATGAATTTATTTATTCAAAATGTTATTCACTGGAATTACAAAGTGCTCAATAATATTCTTGGACTGAAACATTAATTGGGAATTATAGTAAATCCAGTCAAAATACTTTGAATTGATACAATAAAAGACTGTTAAAACATCGTCACATTCCAGGCCATTGGCACATTAGCACATTCTAGACTACCTGCACTTCAGCGCATTCAATACTGGAACTTATTTGGAACGCCACTGGAAATCAGTTGGAACTTCATACATTTGGACTTGAGATGGAACATTTAGGTCTATTTGGGATTTAATTCACAATACTGCAAGTTCTTTAAAAAGTTTCACTTTTTATTCTAGGGAAATAAATTATTTGTTGAATTTAACATAACTCGTTTGTTTTCGCTCTTTTCCGTTAGTTAGTTTAACACCATAGAGTCGTGCCACTAGGCAAACGGAATTTAGGAATCAGCTCTTTACACAAACATACTGGATTTCTGTTTAGGAATACAAACTATGTATGTGAAATTATGATGATAAATTGACACCAATATACACAACAAAGAGGAATGAGCTTATCCCTGGATTCCACATCTGTTTGGATACATGATTATATGAAAACTGTGTGTATATAATAACACCAATGTAATTAAACACGTTACAGATTTGTAAGTATCCGATCCGTTACCAATTTGTGTAACAACCGCTCCGATGGCCTAGTAGTTAGAGCGTCCGCCTCGGATGCGGAGGTCGCGGATTCGAACCCCGGCCGAGTCAGACCAAAGACTTATAAAAATGGTACTAACAGCTGCCTCGCTAGGCACTCAGCATTAAGAGGTTAATGTTTGGACTGGTCGGCCTGGTGTCAGGATAATGTGACTGGGTGGGACATCGTGCTACTTGTCTGCGGCATGATGTCCCAGTGTTAGATATCACTATTAACTGCCACGATGCAGACATCGTAGCGATATGACTGAAAAAATTGTAAAAGCTACGTTAAAAATCCAAATATCACACACACACACACACACACACACACACACAATTGGTGTATCATTTAGACTAGAATAAATTTTATTACATACGGTTGCGCTGCAAAGCTGTTAAGATGTTTTAGAAGTAACAAAATACATGATGAAACTTGTGAGCCCATTTCTGAGCACAGACTTTGTTCCCAAGCAAATGAGAGATAGAGATAATTTACTTACGTTGGTGTGAAATTTTGATAGGATAGGAACAAGGACGTACGTTTGAAATTATTTGTACACATCGAATACACTTAATGTTGCTGGAGTAAAAATTCATTCTTTGTCTGAAATAAAATAATTATTACGTGGACCATTGTGCAATTTCAGAATGAACGTTGACCGTGAGATGTCACTCTTGAAGAAGATTCTGTCATCACAGGTGGGTCGAAATTGCAGTTTGACAAAGGTTTTGCTATTGTCTTATCCCTGCCTTTTTGTCTACTTCTTTCTCTACATTGAAACTCTCAAGAAATTGGATACTTCTGCCGCATGCAGGACCTTAAGAGGTGATCAGACTATAATTGGGAATACTAATTTAGGCCCAATAATATATTTCTCAAGAGAAAATGAAATATTTCAGATGAATGAAAAGTTGACTCTATCCACAATTCTCTTTCTTGATGGAATCAAGTTTCAGAATATATCAGCC
The DNA here is from genome assembly GCA_016617855.1 of Megalonaias nervosa. Classification (NCBI taxonomy): domain Eukaryota; kingdom Metazoa; phylum Mollusca; class Bivalvia; order Unionida; family Unionidae; genus Megalonaias; species Megalonaias nervosa. The sequence goes on along the minus strand of JAECUM010095738.1, from coordinate 33,409 downwards.
CAAATGGAAAAAAGTATAATAAAAAATTTTAAAAATCCGCTGTTAACTTTGTTTACAACTTGGCGTGAAAGCAAAGACAAATACACCGTTCATAATTTTACTTCAGTGAACTGGTTATCTCTGAGACCGCTTATTATTCCAGTGGTATTCACAAATGAAACTTCCCTAGCCGAAGAATGTTCACAGAAAGGATGGAGAGTTTTGCCAGTGAGGGCAACTGCGGCACAAGGGGCCCCAGTTCTAAAACACATGTATTTGGACGTGATGAAAAGGTTTGATTCCGAATTTTATGCATTTGCCAATAGTGATATATTGTTTACAGACAAGTTGGCCGAAACGCTACGTGATATTCTTGAAAACGATTCAACGTTCAAAGGGCATACTTTAATTATTGGGAAAAGAATCAATGTAAATAACTTAACGAAGAGCGAAGGCTCGTCGTGGAGCGGATTAGACAGTGTTTCAAAGAAAAGAGGGAAGTCGTTTGGTACCTATGCGGAGGATTACTTTATCACATCAGCATCGTATCCGTGGAAGGATATACCAGATATTGTAATTGGGCGGAATGCGTACGATAATTGGCTGGTACTAAATGCACGGAGGAAGAAGCACCGAGTAATAGATGCAAGTGAAACTATTTTAGCTGTGCATCAAACGACAAAAGCAGGTAATTTTGAAGGGTCGAAACATCCAGATACAAGTTACAATCACAAGCTGTTAGTGAAATTATACAAAAAGGTACCCTATACGGCAGGATATACAGACTGTGCTGAATTCATTACGAGGAAAGACAAAATGAAAATTAGTATTACTCGTCGACTAAAACTGACAAAACATTGCAATCTCCGGTGAACATCTGAAAGTTTTAGATCAACTACTTATGTGAAAAGAAATGACAATGAGACGTATAGCGTTTGCTACTATGTTTACTGAAACACGTGTATTGAAGTATGAGCCGTTTGAAATCTTTACCTTTGTTTTCATCTCATAAATGGAAATCATAATCGCTACATGATTTAGACAAAGTCAAAAATTGTGATGAAAGAGATTTGGGTGGTAGAAAGATAGGTGTCACTTACGAAATTTAATAATAGCAGTTTCTGTTATTTGAACAGCAATTCATTTTTCTGCAGAAAACCCTCAGGAACGGATAAACATCTAAATGTACATGTATTAGTGACTACTTTTTCCTGCAGGAAGCCCTAACGCAATAGTTACGTTACTTCCTTTGTTTCTAAGCAGTCGTTGTTAAAATCAACACTCCTGGACATGATATTTGAAAATTCACGAGCGATTCACTCGATACGATTGATGAAAATCGAAATCAACACAGAAACACAAAATTCTACTTTTGCTTCATAGCATGCAATATGGGCCACCAAAGACTGACACGCCATGCTTGAAGGCTTGGAGATAAAAAGTCGCATATTACTACAAGGATTCAATATGGCTATTACTTTACAAAATTCTTTTTATTATGCCGTAGTATCTTTGACATACTAAATTGTAATGTAGTAGTTAGTATTCCTAACGGAGGAAGTGTCAATTTTGTTTAGTTTGGTATGCAATAATTTCAGATGTACCTGGCTTAGAAACTGGACTCATACATTTAAACCATACATGATCATCGTACATGATTTGAAATCTGGTTTATAGTCCCTTCTAGATATCAACCTCATTAATATTCATTTATTACAAGAGCGGCACTAAGTTAGGCAGATCAGAAAACAAACCATAAAACAACACATTCAAACTGTCAAGGTACCACCACTCACTAACACTTACACGAAAAAGAGAGAAGAACAAAGGAACAATATACATAGAGCTGAATTAAGTAACGTGGTGACTGCTAATTTGAATTTTCATCTTATATTCGTCTAATTTATCTGCTGATTTTGGCTCTTCTTCAAATAGTTTATAATATACGTTCTTATGTGTCGATGTAATGTGTGTAGAGTAACTATTCCGGATATTGGTCTTGCAGGCCTTTATATTCCGTTATTGGCTGCGTATTTAGGACATTTTTGTACGAGTTCATATAACATTGGTAAATACTTTACTTTCCGTACATGACGACGACGACGTTATTATGCCTTTATATTCCGTTATTGCTTAGCTGCGTATTTAGGACATTTTTGTACGAGTTCATATAACATTGGTAAATACTTTACTTTCCGTACATGACGACGACGACGACAATTATTATTATTATTATTATCAGGTGATCAGGTAAGATATTGACACCAACGTCAATAAACACCCATCAAGAAATGGTATACGCTGATCAATATGAACTAATTCACATTACTTTCGTGTTTCACTTCCTTCCGTGGTCTTGGTAGTTGAGATGTTGTTTTCAAGATATTTGGATGAGTGACTTTTTAAAGATGATGAGAACAAAAAAGTTATGAGTTAGTATTAGAATACAAGTACATATGAAACCTCAAAGATTGTTTTCAAAGTATGAATTAGAGACGATAAGACCATATCTCAAGATGATCCGGATTTTCGGACGTTGGTAACAAGAAGTCATCGAGTAACTAAGATCGAATTACAATTATAATGCTATTTTTGTTATATGCCTATAAACTGTTAGGCAAAATAATAAAATCCCAAAACGTTATCAATAAACCCAATTTCAATGTTTTGAACAGCTGATATGTGCATGAATGCATGAATATCAGTTTTATGAATGAAGCGTATGTAAGAAGTCACTCATTTTCACAACTATTACTATTAATAACACAACTATTACTATTAATAACACAACTATTGCTATTAATAACACAACTATTACTATTAATAACACAACTATTGCTGTTAATAACACAACTATTACTATTAATAACACAACTATTGCTATTAATAACACAACTATTACTATTAATAACACAACCATTACTATTAATAACACAACTATTACTATTAATAACACAACTATTACTATTAATAACACGCAAACTTATGAAAAAAAACACAATATTAAAAATTCAGTTATCTTCACTCTCTAAAACTCATGCAACGCAGCATAGAACCTTACTCGACGCAAGCTCCTCTGTTAAGAAAACCATACGAGCCTAGACATTTCATAAAGCTGGGTGTGGTTCAAACATAAGTTCCCCACTCCACACCTATGGAATAAATGGAAACTTTCATCACCGAAGTCGCTAAGACTTTTAAAAATCACAAGATTTGTATTGAATATACGAAAGGAGAAATGATTTAGAAAATCATGTTATATTAAATTTATGACATATATAAGATGCAATTCATATACTAAGGAATAATTACCTGCCTGTCAGTTTAGACTGTGGCAAACATTTTGTAGTGTTATAAATTTCAAATTTAAACAATATTTTTTTTCTTTTATTCCTGGTTTGAATTCTTTTGAGTACTTAAAGTCAAATCGTCGCATTAATCAGAGACATCGAGATTAACTTAGAATAATTCCAATTTTTATGATCGCTATGTAATCTTTCCCAAGCATGTATGATAATACGGCGACTCATTGGCAGCGTGGTTGTTAATTTCAAAAGTATCGCTGAATACAATAATTCACTCTCATGAAATTTATGGATTTAGTCTAGGAAAAGTGTTATTTTCAATCTGAAATCAATTATGCAAGGGAGTATCAGCATTGTACATTTGAGGTGTGTTTGCTGAACTGTATTAAATCAGAAATTAATAGGAATGGGCATTTTCAAATCATGAAAGGCCACTTTTATAAATCGAAACACATCATTCATGCAGTCGCCCTGGTTAACGAACGGGCTACCGACAAAGACGTATGAAGCCGGATGGCTTTAGGGTAAGAAATGTGGCACGTAATCCATTCAATATGCATGAAATAACCTTTTCATCCTTGGTCAATATTTATTGGTTAATGGGCCAGCCTAGATATATGGGGGGGGGGGGAATCATTCTCACATGATTAGATGATTAGAAATAAGGAACTACATGTAATAACTGCTAATGGAAATGTCAACATCTAACTCTACGAGCTGAAATATTACAATGCGGCTAACACATTTTAAACAAACTCAGAGTACCTTTTGCATAACGTACCATTTGTATAATGTACCACTTGCACAAAGTACCATTTGCATAATGTTCCTCGTGCACAAAGTACCATTTGCATAGCGTACCATTTGCACAAAGTACTATTTGCATAACGTACCATCTGTATAACGTACCATTTGCATAACGTGATGTTTGCAGACAAGAGGGTTTACAGTTTGAGACGTCCCAGTTGCGTCGTATTTACTACCATGCTTTGACCGACATGTTTGCTTACTTGTACCCTACATTGCTGAGGACGCATAAGTGCTTAACGATGACCTTTGACCTTTTCGTTTCTGAGACTTGGTGTTAGCGTTCAAGTTCGTGACGCTGCAATATTTTAAAGGCGTTCATATTTCTTAGAAAATAAGACGGACAGCCGAGAAACTCCATAAAAATATATTCAAAAAAGTATGTTATCATGGCCACAATATGAAGACGTCACGATTTAAGATTTATTTTGCTTTATAGGAACTATTCAAATAAACCGGCAAGTTAGCTCTGTAACTAAGCTAGCCAATATTGTCCTCGCTAATCCCTAGCATATCTGAAATGTTTGCACAAACAGGAGACTTAGCCCAACACCCTCTTAATAGCGCGGATGTGCATGGTTAAAAAACTTGGCTGTTGAGTTACTTGGAATACAACCCAAAGAACAAAGGTAAAAAGTCAACGTTTTGCGTTAATGAGTCCTTTGCGAGGGCATGCAAAATGGATTTGTAGGGTACTGTCTTTAACTTTACTTTAACATGTTTGGATGCCCAACTCCTCATCATCCAAAATTTCTTGCAATCACAGTCCACTTCTGTGACAATTACATGCACCAAAAAGTAATGTATACCCATTACAGTGAAAGCTGTTTCCCAATTAGCCAAAATGAACAGTCAAACATTGATTTTTAATTTAAACAATATTGGTATGATGTGTATTCTTTTATTGCTTTTAAAAAGGTATCAATATTTAATGGCGAAGGGAAATTAGCAGTTTATTTCGATTTGAACTGTAAGCCATAATATATATACACGTATATAGTAATATTTTATGGCACATCAGCACAAAAGTGGTTATGCAATGTAAACATAAGGTTATGTTACAAAGATGTAGAAAAGAATTGCACAAAAAGCAGGACGATAAAGCCTTTCCAATTAATTAATTAAGTACAACAAGGTAAACTGTTACAGGTAAAGATGAAAAATTATGTAAAATGTATATAAAGTAACAGGCAACACATTTAAAATCCTTAAAAGGTAATTGCAATTTCTTGCATAAAGCATATTCCTTTCAAAACTTCAAAGTGTCTCAGGTGGTACGTCCTCCTACAATTCCTTCTAGCAGTTCACGTATAAATACTTCTCTCTCGAAATCTGACAATGGTCAAGAATGGGATCAATAGTCTGAAACATTGTCAAAAAATATGTAATCTTTATATTCTATAATTAACCGCACACCTGGTGACGTAACAAATGTGGCCTACAGGTACGCTTTCGCTGTTTAATGCATAACAACTGACAACTGGGTGATATTATGGCGATACTATCGTCACATTTGTTACATACTATTGTTCACCCGCTTTAATTGAAGGGGTGTGGTCTCAAACGGCGTTGTCTCCGCAGTGACATAAAATGCATGCAATGTTGTCGAACATTATCTTTTTGAATGCGAGGTGTGTCTGTATTAGCTAAGAAAAATCAATCTTGTAAAAGGCAAATTGACTTGACAATTGGATAACAGATATATAATTAAAGCATTTTAAAAGCATTCATAATCTGAGCAATGTCTCTCAAAATAGCAACACTTCATGGGCAGTTCAATTCAGTACCGCATACAGAAACAACATATTTCTTTGAGCTGTCTGTTATCTATAATTTTCTCAATGTACAAATTATTGCCTAATTTGTGCGGAGAGTTGTGATTACATTTTCTGTAACAAATAAATCAAATGGACTTAAAATAACAATGTGGCGTTGTGGGCAATGCACATCATATTCGGAGGCTTTTTTGTACATTAACTTTGAAGATGGGATTCGACATCAAGTAGGTGGATTGTAAAACCGTGTCTTCACAGTTACATAAAAGGCGTAGATCTGGTTATTCAAAACATCACTCAAAAGGCACAGACTTGGTTATTCAGAACATCACGCAAAAAGCATAGACCTGTTTATTCAAAACATCACGCAAAAATCGTAAACCTGGTTATTCAAAACATCACGCAAACAGCGTAGACCTGGTCATCCAAAACATCACGCAAAAAGCGTAGACATGGTTATTCAAAACATCACCCCAAAAAGCGTAGGCATGGTTATCCACAACATCACCCAAAAAACGTAGACTTGGTTATATAAAACATTGCGCAAAAAGCGCACCAATGGTTATCCAAAAACATCAGGCAAAAGGCGTAGATCTTTTTATTCAAAACATCACTCAAAATGCGTAGACCTAGTTATCCAAAACAGCAGGCAAAAAGCGTAGATCTAGTTATTCAAAACATCACGCAAAATGCGTAGACCTGGTTATCCAAAACATCATGAAGAACTTTGACATAATTAAAGGCATATTGCGCATTAACTGTATGATCCTAGTTTATTAAAATCAGAATGTATTTATTTATATACTCAAATGTTGCTGACAACAAGACATGTTGGCATAAAAAGATTGATAATGATAATGCAAAATGGTATTTTTGACATTAATTATTGTTTTCAAAAAGTCGATACATTTTATAGACAATGCAATGCTTTTTATGTAAATAAGGAGTATATCACATGACTGTATCACAAGGGTCAAAGGAATTTTCAGTGCTCTGACAATTTATTTTTTAAACAACAGAGAGATTTAAAAAAATGTGTATTTATCCTTCGGTTTTGTCACCTTATGAGCTTGTAATATTTTAAAAAGTAGGATCAACCCATTTCTTCAGGTATTAGTCAACCAGGAATACCGAAGAAATGATTGAGATCTAATATCAAAAGAGAAAATACATACCTTATGTAAGGCAAATATGTTTATTTTAATCTAGTGTTGCTTCCATTCCTTGTTTAATTTAGTTCCCTACCCTGGTAAAGGAAAGCGACAGCCTCATAATGAATCATACTCGGATGTGTTAGATAAAGACGTATATGCATTATGGTAGTTTCGTAGTAGTGTTTGTCTTTTTACCTATTATGAGGCCTGTGTTATAGATGCCTAAAAATATGTTTGATTTTGTTGCTTATAAAAATAATTTTTGCCTTCATTAAACTGTAAAAATTGGTAGCTTTGAGAATAGACCATATTTAGCAGACCTTCTGTAATTGTTATAATCTTTATAATGCTGATTCAAACCTTTTCCGGATCATTTTCTTTCTCTGTTTTTATAGTTTGAAAACACTTTACAAAATAATCTTAGGTAAATCAGCTATAACATTTGTCGAAGTTTGGTTAACTAGTTTGTCAATAAATCTCTGTTTTGTTACATAGTCGTACAGAAAACAAAATCTTATTTCTGTACCTGATATTAACTGATCCTGCAACTGATATTGGAGCCCTTGGATCATGGAGCAGACAAATATTTTCAAGTTTGTAATCCTGGCTACTATCAGCAATGATTTTTGAGACGTTTGAAAGTGCACTGATAAATTAAAATGGGTGTGGTAATGCACAAGGGCACTGTGGACATTAATCTATGTGGTAATGCATGTGGGTACAGTGTACAATAATCTCTGTGGTAATACACGTGGGCACTGTGGACGATAATCTTTGTGGTAATGAACGTAGATACAGTGGACAACAATCTCTGTGGTAATGCACAATAATCAATTAATATCTACGGTAATGCACATGGACAATAATCTCTGTGGTAATGCACGTGGACACAGTGGACTATAATCTCTGTAGTAATGCACGGGTGCACAGTGGACAATAATGTATGTGGTAATGAACGTGGGTACAGTGGACAATAATCTCTGTGGTAATGTATGTGGGCACAGTGGACAATAATCTCTGTGGTAATGTACGTTTGTACAGTGGACAATAATCTCTGTGGTAATGCACGTGGGTACAATGGACAACAATTTGTTTAATTATATACTTCGTAAATAATGCCATTAATTTATCGTTGTTTCTAAGGGTCAATACCAAGCGGTACTGACTGGAGTTAAGTAAGAATATTAACTACTTCATTATATGGTAATAACTTGTCCGCGTTCTTGTCTACTTCAAAATAAAAATGGCAACGAACGCTGACCGCGTCCAGAATTTTGACGTTTTCAGCGGATTGCTCGAAATGAGTCCAGAAGAGATAGATTTATTTATTCAACCGTTTGAGGAAGAGATACATATGGAGGCAAGAAAGCTTCACATAATTAAGAGTTTAATGTTGTTTTTTCTTAGTTTATCATGGTGTAAATTGTCAGTTGCCGAATCACACAGCAAATAACGCCCTTCGGGCGTTTAGTAATCTGTGTGAGTCTGCAAATGACAGTTTATACCACGATAAACTCAGGAAAAGAACATTAAACTCTTATAATTACAATTCTTTATAATTTTATTACTTTTTATTGTTATTTTGTTTTTTGAAGATATTTCCTATCAATTTCAGAGCCTTATTTAAAGGTATGAGTTCATGATGACTGCGACGTAGCTATTTATAGAAGAGGGGATTCTCCATCTGCAACGTCCCAGCTACGTCAACATCAAACAAATAATTGTACCAATGGTAGGCGATCTATGGTTTTGAACATTTCACAGCATGGTCTTAATCTTTTATCTAAACTTGCATTTATTATATGCTCATTTTTGTCTCCGTTAATTGCAGAATCGCGCAATATTTTACGATACTAAACACATTCATACTGCACGCACGTGTACGACACGTGTGCCTAGAGATACTATCGTGTATTAGGAACTACTTTGTAAACAAACCATGTATACTCGTGTAGTAGACACTATTGGGTTTGGTTGATTCAATTTGTGAGTGAACTAAAGCATGTGTTTCGTCTATTTGAAAGTATAAATGATAAAGTTAACGAAGTGGACGAGTTCACTGAATCAGAAACGAAACTTTCAAAGAAGGAAACGAATGAACGTGATATTCGTATTTCAACAACAAACGTTAGAGACGCAGTAATTGAAAATACCATCCAGATAACTGAAACAGTTATTTAGGAGAATATTCATATCTTTTCGCAAATATAATGGTTAAGACTATGACGAGTGCTCTCTAGGGTCTAAAAATATAGCATAGAAAAGCATATTGAGGCCAAGAGATATCTCATATCTATCCGAAACGTACCATTTTACAAGTCTGTCAAAATACTAGATTCGAGAAAAAATGCAACTAAAGGTTTTGTAGGAAACTAAGAGCCTCTGAGCCAATAATCCAAGACGACGGAAAATTATTTCCGCTGGGTAAATGAGCATCACACAACAGATGCTTGTCAATTTTCCCCGTGTAACTATTTTGATACAGTGTTAGGCTAGCGATAGATGACACTGTATGATACAGGTCACAGCTGGGTCCTTCCAAAAGCGAGATACAAGCAACAGGGTATAAGCATGTGTTCTTTAGCTGGTAATAAGAATGGTAATAAATATGCTTACATTTATGCACCTTGAATTTCTTCATATTGTACTTTTTTAGTTAGTTCTTCAAATCCGACCGACATGTTCTGCAAAACCTGATAAACACAGAAGCTGTAATGGAATTTCGAGTAGCCTACATTTCCAGAGCTGATATTCATTCTCCTTTCTGCACTGAATTGACCCAATAATCCAGTCCCTCATAATCAGAAAAGCGGAATTGAGTTGGATCAACATGGAAACAAAATCCATGCGCATTCATTCACAATTTGACCCTAAATTTCAATTTTATGTATGCCAAAACAAAAATTCTTTTTAAACTGATGTAGAGTGCGCGACTAAGCTAAAAGGTCGTTGGGCGGAGCTATGTGCACATGAATAGTGTTATTATGTATTGATGAATCTACGGTTGTGAATTTATTTTGGAATAAAGTATAAATTTAGTTACATTGTTTCTTGTAATGTCTTTTATTATTAAGCCTTAGGTAGTTAAACAAAATGAGCATATAATAGAAAGGTTACTGTATTTGTATGGGAAAATATGAACTCCTTTTTTTATGAAAAACGTTGCACTCCGCAAGGTCTTGCAGTATTTGTTCGGAAAAAAAATTCGTTCATATTTTCCCATAAAAACGCAGTAACCTATAAATATGATCTGAGTAGAAGTTCAATATTCAAAGCAAGGGATGTGTTGCTTTGTTTGACATACGAATAACTCTTGGATTTGATGCTCTTAGGAGTTTATTGTGACTTGGCCGAATCGTTATTGGCCAGACACGTGAGTAACCAATTTACGTTTCTTTAAATCTGTTTTCGTGTTCATTAACAGTTTAGGCTATCTATAGGGGCTACTTACAAATGAAATTAAGAATATAGGTAAATGGTTATAGTGATGGAGGTGCAATAGTCAAACAGCGCAAGACATTGACCATAACAGTTACGATGGTGAAAGTGCTGTACAAAATAGCCCCAATGTTCTTCTTGGCAGATTTTGAGTTTCCCAGCTTTTTGTAACCTAATTACAGAAAGAATTATTTATCTGCAGAAAAATTATAAAGATTTGTTATTTGATTCTCTCAAATCAATTTATTAAATTTTCTAAATAAAATATAAACTCATCGTTTTTATTTCGTTTCAAAGACATGCAGTGTGTATGACTTCCGATTCAGTGTTGACATTAGATACTTTGGACGTGATTCTATTTATAGAAGTATAAAGTAGTTCTCCGTTCAGTTGTGATCACATGGTTATGTTTTGACCAATGGAAATCTTTCCTACATTTATCAATTGATGCAACAAAACTATATCCTGGTGCCAGGGAAAATGTCATATAAGACATGAAAAACTCAATACCAAAGCAGCGACGCAACGAGATGTAAAAAAAAAAATTCAGTTATGGTTATGGAATATGAAGTGAGAGCCTAGGACAATAGATAACATCCATCCACCTCTGTTGAATGACTAATTTAGTGAAAGTTTGGTTTCTGTACACAAATGTGACTATTAGGATAGAATTTTTGAGTAAAAATTAATAACATTGAAATTGTCTCTAAATTGTATTAAAACTAATTTTTCATTGGATTAATTTTTCATTAAATTATATTGGGAGTAATTTCCACTAAAATATATGGAGATTAACTTTATTTACTAGAACTATATTCTACGTTCTGTCTGATTTAGCAAGCTAGGGTTCAACCAATATAATGCTGATTAGGCAGATAGAACACATTCAATTCCATCAAGATGGATTGGAGGCAGATAGAACACATTCGGTTCCATCAAGATGGACTGGAAGCAGATGGAACACATTCGTTTCTGTCAGGATAGACTGGAGCTCTTTCTGGTTTGGGACAGGTGCACGCGGTGCCGGCATGGTACTAATATGATACATTTGGTGCTCAATTGCCAAGGGTATCTTGAACCAGTATAAATAATGTGCCGAGCCGCTTGTATCTTCAGTTAGTTAGTCCCTGAATTAGAGACTCCGTCTATCTTCTTACAGGTGAAAATCGTTTGTGTTCGTAAATTTCTTAATGAATACGTACCTTTAAAGTTAAAGATTTCTGTGGTAACTTTCGTAGTTTGCAATATTCTTGTGAGTTCTCTTTTTATTTTAATATTATAATGTAATGGAATGTTTAATTGTTTTTAAGAATTTATATTCATTTGTATTTGTATTATGGTGAAAAGATCAATTCGCTACCAACTTCATGCTAAGATTTAATTTGGGAATAAAATATTCTTTAAGTAATAAAGAATAATGTTTAGTAATCTATTCCTAGTCGGTATTCTAATTTAAATTGAGTAAAATATATTTCTTTAAAATGATTGTTGCATTAATCGCAACTATTGAATTTTATGCTCTTTGAATTCAAGCGATATCTAATTATTTGTATTATATTCTAAAATGCAGAAATTACACAAGTGTATGAAGTTTCTTTCTTCTCTTTCTCTCTCTCTAATCATGGGCCAAGGCATCTCTTAAAGCTACGAGTATTTCCTTCTCATAACAAGAAATGAGAAGAAGATTATAAAAAAATCCTTATCATAATAAGTGTTGGAGAATAAACAAAAGAATGACGGACGAGTATCAAGACGAAAGGTGTCACTCAGCAACGACTGGACAACTCTTCTGTGGTTTTCGTACTTTTCGCCCACAAGAAGGGTTTGCTCTGACACATCAGCACCAGGAACATCACAAGGGGACTGAACTGAGAGGATTTTCAGCATAAAATGCTTACATCGCCGGTGAGAATTCTTCTTGCAGTAACACCTGAAATTACGACATCCCGAATGCATACAGTACCTAGTCCAGCCCCGAATTCGAGCTATCTACAACCCAGGCTGAAATACATCTATCCGCGCCATAAACAGAGATTTCCATTGGTCCAACAGCGGCATCTCCGCCAGGCCCCAGATCAACGACAGCAGCATTGACAGTTTCCTTTCCAGTGAAAATGACTTTAACTTTTACAATTTGAACTCTTTCAGTATTACAGACAATACGTGTATTGTTTGCTATTTAATATCTAATTCGTTTCATAGGAAGAATATTTCTGGATTGTGGTAATTCTCACACAGGTATGTTTTTGCTATCTCTTATTTTGTTTTTTTGAAATACAAATTGCAAAGTTAATGTGTTAATTTCAAACTATTTCCAAAAAAACTAATCTAATTTATGCTATATATAATTTTGCATTCGGTAACAATAACTTTTTTATACCTACTGCAGTAACATACGTCACAGTGCTAAAGGTTTCTACTACAGAGAGTGTGAATGAACCTACCGACTTTAACTTGCATTCCATACACTAAGCATTTACATCAAACCTGTTCGTACTGAAACTTGAAACCACCGTGTACATGTTTCGCTACCAACACATATAACAAGTCGTACCGTATTTACCTATCTTAGAAAGAATTGTAATTTCCGCCTAGCCGTCTCAAACATATTGATGCAGATGTTGTTTATTTTGTAGTCCAATGGTGTTCGATAATGTTATTGAGGTTTTGCTCTCACGTTTTCATATGAAATCATATGAATGTGTCTCGGCGATAACGCCATAGAAACGGCTCTAATGCCTTCAAACCAATCAGAAGAGGTGCTTCCTTCTCTGGTGTCGCAACATCAATCGATGTTGTCGTGTTGTTCATTATATACGTATATATGTATTCTGAAATGATTATATAGTCAAGTGTCGGAGCGATTGCTCGACACATAGTTTTTGAGCAGCTATTGCCCTGCATACGACCAGCTTCTGAGTCAGATTTGTTTGAAACGATAACGGCGATACATTTTCTTCCACACGTCACAGTTAACATCAGTAATACACGCCCAGTTTTACGACTTTAATGACGCACTAGACCATACCGAATCAATTTTACGATTTTAATATCTTTCACGTATTACTTTTAGGTTAGATTAAATGCATTTTCTATTTCATACACACACAGCTCAAGGTTTGATTGCAAGTGAACAGACGTTATGGTTATTAGAGTAGGACCAACACAACACTAAAATTTTCACTTTCCTTTGTCTTGATTAATACCAGATTCTTACAAGATTCTCTAAGCAAACATTTTTACTTCAATGTTTCTGATATTTCTTTATTGATATTATGTATGCAATAAGAAGATAAACTCAATATCGGCTTACTAGTACTATCCAGAACAATAAGAGTTCTTTTTCACCACACTCGTTGAAGCAAAATAATAACCGTAGTCACCAATAAATATGTTCTGCTGATGTTATACAAAATAATAAAAAAATAATAACAAAAAAAAAAAAATAGCAAACTAACATATAAAAAGAAAAATAAAGAAAACAAGAACTGCATGCTGATATTAACTTCACAATTGTCTAACCGGACTAGTCATAGAGTATATTGTGTAGAATTTTCTTGAATATTTTGCAACCTTTTGGCTATTGCAAAATTCTCTCAGTTTTTCTATTAATGTCGTGCCCGACTATTTTCAGTGTAATTTTGAATTTTATTAAATATTGTAAAGTGTAGTTTTCATTGTATTTTTGAATTTTACTAAATATTATAAAATGTACTTTTCATTGTATTCTTTTGAATATTAATAAAAATTTTGCAGTGTTCTTTTTATTGTATTTTGTATCTAACTGAATATTATACAGTGTTTTTCTCATTGTGTTTTTTATTTGGACTCCACAGAATGTACCACAATGATTTTTCATTGTTTGTTTGAAATTTATCAACTATTTTAACAATGCATTGTATTTTTGATTTTTAATAACTTCACCTTCTTTGTATGAATGTAATTTTTCTCTTTATCGAGCCTGGAGGACTCGGCTCAAATGACCCGGAAGGTATAGCAGCAGAGAGGGTGAACAGACCATTTTGCTTGAGACATTATTTATAAAAATAAGCCTTTCCACGAAAAGGAAATCTTAAGGTCAGCGACGTTAAACCACAACCTCTAACTGACGTGAGATTTCTTAGGGTTAGATTATCCCGTTACTTTATCTCTGACTTTTGTTTTTTTTTATGGTGTGTTTATTTTACGTGTTGGTCACTCAACGTTGGTCGTTCACCCTCTCTGCTGCTGTAAATTAAACAGCAATTATAGATATTATCAATAATGATTGGAGAACCACACTCAGCTAGATTAGCTCGAGAGCGACTAGAGGCAATCAAAAAATATTTACCCGTCCGTGATTTAGTTAAACAACAACTACAAGCTCGTCAGGAGTCTCAGGTGGAATTTGCAGAAGGTACAGAACAATTATTTAAACCGATTGTCGAACTAACAAAGAAAATTGTTACAGCAACTGAGGCAACACAAAGAGCTCTTGAAACATTACCTGTTGATATTGCTGGCCGTATTCAAGCAGCTCAACTACAACCTCAACAACAACCACAACCACAATCACAACAACAACCACAACCACAACAACCTAAACCAAGAACTAAGATAATAGATAAATTTACGCCTGAAGGTATCGCTGCTATCAGGGATCCAAAAAAATTAATTGATATTGCCACGTTTGGATATTATGAATGACAAAAATATGTAAAACCAGAACATGTTAAATCTCTAAGCTCTGCCAATTGGATCAGGGATGTATATCGCATCTATACTGGTATTCCAGGAATTAGACACGATGAAGATATTAGAAGTTTTAATTGATTTGATGATGATATATATATAAATATATAGAAGAAAGAGCTAAACAAGTTAAACGACTATCACCATCACCACAACGATTACCACAACAGTTATCATCATCACCACAACGATCACCACAACAATTACAATTTGAATCACCACGATCACCACAACAACAACTAATGGAACAAATAAAACAAAAAAAAAAACTAGAACAGGATAAACATTTAGAAGAAATGATGAAACGATTTCAATCACCACGACAACCAGTTAGAACAACAGAGGAAGAATATCAAGATCCTGGCGCAACTGGAAGTGGTTTAGGAAGTGGTCTTATTACTTGTCCCAATAACGTCCTTGCTGATGTTGATCGACTAGAAATTCTCATGGGAGGAAAACGAGCTGGCAATAATTCCCCAGAAATTATTAATGAAGCAGCTGATATTTGTCAACGATTATTTACAGGTGGTGTTATGGATATTAATGTGTATCGGTCCCTTATTAATGAAATCGCCGATGATTATCATAGTGACTGAGTATGTAATTAGATGCAATTAGTGATAAAATCACTTAATAATAATATGATCGTACACAATACTCATAGACCAACCATGGTCAGAGTAATAAATTCACGATTACCAGTATACAAAACGACCTACGGAGATGGACTAGGTGATGTTGTTCAAGGTCTGTTTAGAGGGATAGCCCCAAAAGCAATACCGCTTGCAAAGCAACCAGGAATGAAAGCTATTGACGTTGTTCGTGAAAAAGCTATTGGCGCTGTTGGTGATGCTGCTAGCAAAGCATTCTCAGCAATCAAGGATAGACTAGCTCGATTAATACGACGAAAACCTCAGCCAGTAAAATTACCCAGGACTGAAGTGATGCCCGCAAATGTCAGTAAAATAATAAATCAAGCTGCTATTCAAAAACTAACAGAGTTGGCTACCAACACTAATGTACCAATGTCAGAAAAAGAAAAAAATATAGCCGCTAGTCTGATAGCAGGAAGCGGTCTTCGTGTTAGACGAAGACGATAATAATAAAGATGTTCAAGCGTATATCTGATCCCGCGTTTGACATGGATGCACCAGTTTTAAAAGATGAATCGGTACGTGATTATCAATATTATTCTTATGACGCACGTGTACCTGACGAGCGTGGAAGAATTGAGATACATGTTCAAGATACAAGCAGATATTTCTTACCCGCTGAAGCATTTATCGAGGTTGAAGGTGAAATTCTTAAAACAGATAATACTGAATATGTAGATGATGCTGGTGTTGGTTTTGTTAATAATGGTATTATGGCGTTATTTAAAGGTGCAGCATATATCATTGATGGACGAGAAATTGAATCAATTGAAGATGATGTTGACCTTGCCACGACGATACTTGGTCTTGCGCGATATAGTGATGATTACTCAAGATCAGCTGGTCCATCAATGATGTTTGCAAAGGATACTTCTAACCACGCTAAGTATAAAAACGTAACACTAAATGCAGCTGGGAATGCAGTTACAGCGATGAATCCGAATTACAATTTAGGATTTGCAACAGGTCGAGCAATGTTGCAAGGTAGAAGTAGAAGATTTTCATGTGCAATTCCATTATCACATATTTTTGGATTTTGTAGAAATGTTAGAAAAGTTATTTTCGGAGCCAAGCATACAGTTGTACTTGCAAGGAAAGGTACCGACGATGATGCAGTATGGCACGTTGAAGGAGCTGATGATGCTGCAACTAGAGCACTTCATGGTAAAGTAGTACTAACAAAACTTTCTTTATGGATGCCAGTAATAACTCCAACAATACCTGAAGAAGAACATTTACTTTCTTTTATGAGCCAAGGTGGTAATTCGATGTTATCATGGTTGACAATGACCACAGATTCTATCCAGAGTAACATTAATGGTTTATTTACTTGGCAAATTGCATCACAGCAAGGTGTTTCTGCACCACGGCATATATTTATCGCGCTTCTAAATACTGCACGAATAAATAATCAAACACAGAGTAATATCATATTTGATAAACTCGGTGTTTCTGAAGTTTCTTTGCGGATAAATGAACATCAAGAACCTTCTGAAGAAGTGTTGCTAAATTTCGATCAAAATCATGTAGCACGTGCTTATCATCGATCAATGACATTTATGGGACGTGATCAGAATATTGATTCTGGTTTACAAATATCACAGTTAGATTTTACAACATTATATCCGATTTATTACTTTTCGCTGGAACATTTAGATTTAACCAGACAATCCGTCGTTGACATATATTTTCGAGCTCGCGTAAACCGAGGAGTTATTGCTAATTACAGAGCAATTGCTGTTATACTTAGCAATAAATCAAAGTTACTTGAAGGTGTTGGTGGACGAATGAGAGTTATTGATGCCCCAATAGAAAACATGTAATTAGATCGCTCATAATAATTATAAATGTCACATCTAGTTAATGTCAGTCTGACTCCTGGTCAGATTAAAAAGCTACAATCATCATCAAAAAATAATTGTGCGGCAAAAATATCACTAAAGCGAGAACAAATCGCAGGTTGTCCGAATAAGCTATCATTATCAGAACGCCAGCATAAGCATTTCAATGAAGCAAAAAAATTGAATAAAGGTATAAAACTTAATCTTTCTGCGAGTGTCATTAAAGACATCGTTAAAACGGGTGGCATATTTCCGCTTCTTGCCGTGTTACCAGCGATAATAGCCGCTGCAGCCCCAGCTGTTGCAAAAGCAGCTGCATTAGGTACTGTTGGAACCGCTGCTGGAATGGCGTTAAAGAAAGCAACGGGTCAAGGAATTATGCACACAGAAAACTTAAAAAAAGGATCACGGGCAAAACAATGCGGAAGACGTCTAAGAGCACCAAACGTTCCACAGCCGGGCCGTCTAAGATTATCAGGCCCGGCATACGGTCGCGGTCTAAGATTACCAGGGACCCCACATTCATGGTACGGAAAAGGTCTAAGACTGCCCCGGTAACTTCGTCATCGAATTCGATGATTTTCCCTATGTCCAATTTTGATTTACTAAATGCCGCTAAGCAACTGAATATAAAAAACTTTAGAGGAGTTTTTATGCGTGATCAGTTACCTACCGTTGCAATGCGACATGAAACTGGTATTATTAATCTCGATAAAAACTCTGGGCAGGGCACTCATTGGGTGGCATATGCAATTGATCCACGTGGAATTATTTATTTTGATTCGTATGGACTGGCACCACCAAAAGAATTTTTAGAGTATGTTAACACAAGTACTGCTATGCAAAGTAAGAATTCGATGCGTTCTAAGATCTGGTATTCAACATTACCAACACAAAAAATAACGGATCCGCCAATATGTGGTCGAGAAGTACTCGCTGTACGTGATGCTGTATCAAAATCAACAACACCACCTCATAAAGTCGTGCATGAATATACTACGTTGTCACACTTAAACAGATACCAGTAAATATAATGGTAGATATTTATGGAAGATCTTCTCGCAAAGCTCAGCAGCAAGTCGATTTATCTAAATATGCAACTCTTGATCAGCTCAGAAATGAAATCGATGATTTATTAAATATCACAAGTGTGGATCAAAATGAAGTCGTTGTTTTTCAGGATAAACAAGGACGATTAAAAACGAGTAATATACAACTGTTAGATGTTCTTATACGTATTCCCACCGCGGTTATTAATAATATCGTTATTTTTTCTGATCAAGATAAAATACAAGATTCCGGTAAGTCAGTTAACGATTTTATCAAGCGAGCTGGTGATTCATTCGCGGGTTACATTATTATGAATCGAAATAAAATTATAGACCTTGGAAACCCAGCCGCAGATACAGATGCAGCAACAAAAAATACGTCGATGATCAAGAATCTAAGTACGTATTAGTCAATGGTGGTATAATGCGTGCATTTCTCAACATGAATAATAATGGTATTAATAATCTTAGAACACCAGAATCAAATTTCGACGCTGCAACGAAGAAATATGTAGACGATAAGGAAATCCCTATAGCTACACTCAATAATGAAATGACTACACTCAATACTAATTTTACTAATCACGTACAAACTTTCTTAAATTTTTGTAGAAACATAAACAGATCTATTAATGATTTTTTTGGAACTCCACCAACTGTTGATATCAAACTCTCCGATATTAACATGAAACTCAACGATATCGTCAGTGGAATACCTAGAATTGTTCAAAAAACTAATCTGATTAAAATTCCTCACAATCAGATCGTCAATGTGGTATACACAGTAGCATCAGGATCAACAACATGGACACCGCAAAATAAAACTCTCGAACATACCGCAGAAGTAACTGGGTTATACAGGCCATCCCTGTACGGTTTGGAAATTACTGCGGCCACTTCAACATCACCGAACGTATATCATAATCCTCTGCTGGTGATGCTAACCAAGGACATCAAAGAAAGGTTCACGTTGACATCAACGGAAATGCCCCCGAGACGTTACTGGTGGTGCCTGGAATTCGTAGCTGAAGCTTAATTAAATGACGTTGTTAGTATAATGAATCGAGTGACGGATTCACTTATCGACGTTCAACGTCACAGATACGCTCAAGTATGTGAGTGTCAAACCAAACTAAAAAATATCATCGACGATTATACAGTAAAAGTAAAAAAATATCGCACACGTATGGTTGTTATTGATATAATTGTTTACTCAGTTTCCGCTGTTGTTGCTGGAACCGGATTATTAGTATTAACAATAACAATGACAGCACCTGCAGTTGTAACAATTGTCGTTTCAACGGCAACAACATGCGCAGGCATTCTTAATATTATTGCTAAAAAGATATCTACGTGTACAAATGATAAATTACAAGAGTATATAACAAAACTACACACAGCAACAACATCTTATTAAAAACTATCATCGTATCTTTCTGCGTATCTCAGCGATGGTAAAATATCTGATGAGGAGTTCGCAACGATAATGAAAACCTACGATGAAGCATTTAGTGATAAAGTAACTTGCGCGACTGAAGGTTGAATTCATGAGATTGCGTTCTATTAAATAACGGAGTATTTTAAATAATGTCAGCATTATGACTATTACAACAGATCGTCACTAATGCAACGCTGTCAAAAACTGCTATGATATTATTAAGTTCGACCAATCCTGAATTTAGCGTTAACTTTCCAACTGCAATTCCAGCAAGTGAAATAGCATTAGCACAATTACGAGTTTATCATAGCTGGCCAAGTATCAGGTCAAAATCGTTTGGTGGACTACCAGCAAACAATTCACTTGTATTTGCGAATAAGAACAAACCTGATGGAACTCCTGATTGGCAAGTTGTTGGAATTTCAACGGGCAGTTATCAAATAGAACAGATTAATGATGAGTTCCAACGCAGAATTAAATCTATTAAAGGAAAAGAATCGAAAATAGCAATCACTGTTTACGAACCAACATTATCAGCGGCGATTGAAATAAATTCCCCTGATTATGTTGTAGATATTTATCAAAGTTCCATCAGATCTGTGTTACGATGGCCAGATATTCCAGCAGTTTATCAAGGACCACCTGAACCACAACGATCTGATTTCGTCACAGATAAGAGAATATTTATAAAACTTCCAGAATATCGAAAAGTTGAAGATGCTTATCCATGGCAGAAATATTTAGGTGATAAAAGAGTTATACATTATATAGATAGAATAGAGTTTTATTTTATAAATACAATTGATGGCAAAAAGGTAACATATTAACGCTTGATGTTAAAATCAATTAACTCATACGCTAATACAATTAAATCTGAACATGAACGTGTATTTAATGATCTACGAAATTTATTTTACTGCATTAACATTTCCTACAACGATGATTTAAAAAATCAGATAATTGAAACAATACAACATTTGAATCAAGTTGCATCAGACTTAGAATTTATGAATAATGTTATTGTTAACAGAGAAAAATATTTAATAAATCCAGCAACAGATAAATACGTAGTAGATTATATAGTTAATGAAGACGGCCCAATTCAGCGTGTTCCATTTAATCGTTTATTTAAAACAGTATTTCTTAAATACTATGGAATTACAGAAGAACAGTTACCAACATTTGTAATTCCGGGATTTAACTCTGATGAGCTAAAGAAATCAGTTATTGATCTTATTGATGAACACTTTAAAAGAATATGCGATTCATGGAGAAAATTAATACCTACACCAACCATTCTTAAACATAATAATGATCCATACGGTGGAGGCCGTCATATCTCGCCTGGTATTGTTAATATAACATCAACGACCGCAGTCAATCTAGTATGTGATGTAATTGATGACAGCTATCAAGTAGATCTTTCAAAGTCTAGCCATGCCCAGCAAGGTTATATATTATATTCATTTAGTCCTCAAGCGCCACCCCCCCGGGTATTTAATTGTATCAGAGCCAATAAACCCCGTTTATCTACGTGTACATAATCCGTTATTATCAAGAATACATTTCAAACTTACAGACCAAATAGGGCGTATTTTGGATTTGCATAATGAAACTTTAAGTATAAATCTGTATGTGAGATCATAGAGCGTTTTATCACAATGCGTCATCGTAAAACAAAAAAAAAATATCTGAATCGGATCAGAATATTTTTTTTTTTTACTGGGTTAAATTGTAATTATTATAAGTAAATAACCTGTATACTTACCAGGGATTTTGTTTAGCCATTATCACATTAACTCCACCTTCACTTTCATTTTCACAATGCTCTCTTAACTGCCTTATACGAAGGTTCACAATCTTTTTCTGTTCGTATTCATGAGATAATTCTAACTTAATTTTGACAATAGCGTTTGAGAGAGGTACAAACAGCTTTACCTGATAATCTGTAACTGCTGCCAGCGACTGTAACATTGCCTGCTGGATAAACTTCATGAATTTATAATCAGATGGTAAAGTGTACCTGTTCTCTAATTTCCGTTGTTCTAATGATTCAAAGTCAGACAGAATTTTTTCAGGATTAAAATTATCAGATATATTTACACCGTTATGTTGTAATATTTTAATCGCAGAAATAATAACATTAATATTTTCAGAATTCATTATATTATTAGTGTTTGTTTAATATAAAAATAAAATCAGAATAAAATAAAAATAATAGTCCCTAAGGACTGTTTCAGGATGATTATATACACATGATTATGATTATATACATATGATTATATACATATGATTATATACATATGATTATATACATGTGATTATATACATGTGATTATATACATATTATTATATACATGTTATTACATACATATGATTATTATTATATACATATGATTATACACACATGAAGATGATTATATACACATGAAGATGATTATATACACATGAAGATGATTATATACATATGATTATATCTTAATTAAGGACAAAACACAGAATCTTAATTACAGTAGCGCATTTACAGCAAGCATATTTACAGCACAGTTTTATGCAACCCCATGTGAAACCCCTAAGTTGTCATCCTAGCAAGTTCAGAGGTTTATATAAACTTATCTTATGGACTCATTCGCATAGACACACCCCCAGCGAATTCCTAATCGAAACGAAATATTAGAAATTCAGAGGGCTGTCTAGGCATTGCGATTTTATGTAACCCCTTAAATCAAGCATATTTACAGTAACGTCCTTACAGTAACGTATTTACAGCAATCATATTTACAGCAATTATATACAAGGTTTTGTTGTGGACGGCACAGTTACATATAAACTTAATTCTAAGAACGTTAACTCTAGGACAACACAGTTACATATAAACTTAACTAACTTATCTTAGGGCCTTCTCCACGTTTCAATAGAAACTTGCACACACACCCCCATCATAATCACCCAGGGAGTGCAAAATTGCAGCCACCAAGTGACATGGTGGGAAAGTGTGTAAATTTCTGTTGAAACGCAGAATGGGGGCGGCCTAGGCCCCCAATTAAATAAGTTTTCTGGCATCATATCGCCCTCGCAGACATTTGCCGTTCACGAGATTCGAACCACGGACCTTGAGCATGAGAGTCCAGCGCGTTAGCAATCGGCCACCGGACTTCAATATGTATACATAATGAAAATATTAGTATATAGTTAGCGCGTAATGTACTTAAAGTATACAGAATAAAATCAGAATTTATTGTAAATGTATTGTGGATTTCTTAATAAAATCAGAATTTATTGTAAATGTATTGTGGATTTCTTAATAAAATCAGAATTTATTGTAAAACGTGAATTTATTTTCAGTTTCCAAATGCTTGAAACTGCATTACACAAAACCCACAGCTAAAAGTCTGTATTAATCAGACGTTGCCAAGGATACTAAAATAATCGATAAGTTATACGAACACGTACTGCCACGCTCATTTCTAAAAATAACCTCATGTACACACTTCACTGCTGAGATATATATTAGCCGATATAACACAGATAATATGTGACTCAGGTTAGCTTGTTCTTTGTTTTGTAATAGTAAAATTAGCTACAATGAGCTTCTTGGAAACATTAGTGACTTATGGGACATTCCAAGCTGTATAAATCTCTATTAAATATATGTATTTAAGACAATGGATTTTGCTGTTTCTTGATTACGAAAAAATCCTGGAGGAAAATTTGTGTGCTGACTGTACACACAATTACATATCATTTTTATGAAAAAGGAAAATATATCAAATACTTATAGGGTTGGACTCTTCAGCTTTTGATAAGGTGCAAAAAGCAATGTGGGTTCTGACCAAAACTCACAATATCATTAGTACAACAACTACGACAATTGCAATATTTACTATTATGCTTGACGGAGTTGTCTCGCTTAATCATCTGATACCATAGGAACATTACATCAATGAAAAAACACCTGCATAAAACATGAAACTATGAAAGCAAAATGAGACGATACTGGTTCATGAAGAAGGTTCTGGTAGACTAACATATTGGAACCTGATTTTTTGTAGAAATCTTTTGGAAAAAGCAGATCTCGTGATATTATCTGCCGCGTGTTTTACTGAAGGTGATATTATGCTAAAGTATTTACCAGCAGAATTAATTGATTTAAATATAATTTCTTCACCATCTGTATTTACGGATTTAACAGCTCTCTGTCTGAATATTTTACACCTTCCTGTATTTCCGGACTTGCAATTTTGACTTTGTGTAACAATTCGCAGGTTATCAAGCGAGTTATCAAGTTTATTACCACTGATGTGATCTATTACAAATCCATCCTTAATGATCCCAAAATAACACTCGAACACGAATCTATGAGAGAAATATCTTTTTTTTTCTGGTCATTAGCAGTAAATCTAGGATAACCAGCATTATCAACACTACCGACTGGTTTCTTTAATCTACAGTTCCTAATTACACCATCAAGAGATGCTTCATAATTGGTGATGATTGGATGCTTTACAAATTCATTTTCCTTCATTTATATTCTAATATTATTTGTTTAAATCATTATTTTGAAAATCTAGCGAGATAATCTTCCTCGGTTTTTATAGGAGATTCAGAGGATGTATTTTTTTATCGTAATATCGTTTCAGCTCTCTGTATTTTTTACCACCACATTACGCACACAATTGAGTTTTTCCTCTGCCTCCAACACCACACCGCACACACGGTTTTGGTCCTAAACTACTTTGTCTAACGCATTGCATATGAAAGCCGCAGAATTCGTTTACGCATGCTTTGTTACAAGGAGAAGTACATCCGATCATAAGCCAATGGCATCGATTCTTTGTTTGAATCATATACAAAAGATTAAAAATCAATTTAAATACATATTTGTCCTAATTATAATAATGCAGGAATTATCCGCGATTGAACCTTCCGCTGGTCCGGCGGGAGCTAGGTTTGATCTTGACAGACTGCCGAAACACAAATTTAGTTTTTCGATGCAAGATGTTGCTTTAACGAATAAAGATATAACAAAACGTATCCGGGAAGCCAAAAAGGAATTTCGCGACGATGGTGCGGCTCATGTGTGGTCGACATTCAGAATTGGAAATACTGTTAATGTGATGAATGACAAACGAGGAAGAGAGATTATTGACTACCTTGTTCAGAAATATTTTATTTTAATAAAATTTATTGTAAAGACAGACGATGACACTTGGATTATTCGTGACAAACGTGATTCTGTCCATAAGTCAGGAGATAATATTGTTCTTAGTAAAAATTCCAGACCAGGAATACTTACTGGTATTGACAAACCGTATTACGAGCGATCATACCCTGTGACTGCGGTTGTATACGCGGTATATCCGTTAAATAATAAACCTGACGTTAGGGATCTCAAACCCATGAAATTGTCAAGAATAAATTGCGTAGCTGAACGGGTTACAGAACACTTCACAAACGCGATACGCGGAAACGGTTTAACGGATTTAAGACGCAAAAAAATAAACACCTGGGCAGAAACAGTTAAAGATACCGGAGCGTCTATCAGTGACTTGCTGAGCTGGGAAAGAAATTAAAATTCCCAATAACGGTGAAGACGTTAACCGGAGAGATTTTGTACAAACCAAAATATAAATCAAGAGGAGCTTCGATAGATATTATTGATCATAACGCACATGCATGGACCGTGGCAGTAACAATATTTCCACGAGATAGAACGGTTAAATTTTATAATGGTCATGTATTGGATGCTATCAGAAATATCAGTAAAATTGACCCTGTATCTGTGTGGCTGTTTCAGAGTTCGGAATATGATTATCATGATCAGTTTGTACGGTCTAATGGTGATATTTATCGTACAGAATCTATCCATGGGGAAATGAAAAATCTTGCACAACGCCTTTGGCATGAATACACATCTGATGATATTAAGGTTGAACAATTACTTAATAACTGTTTTACCGTTCCATCGGTTGCTGCTCACTACGCTCAGGAGAAAAATTCATGGAAACCGACACGATTGGAATTTCTTGAAGATGTCCAACAGAGTTGTGTGGAATACGGACACGGTGGATTGTGGAATACTAAATACGATTATAATGACGTTATCTCAGTTGATATGGTAGCGTGTTATCCTGGAAGTTTTCTTGGATACGGAGAGTGTTCTGAATACTTTAAGAGATTTGGACATCCGACACACGAGATGACCAGAGTAGCGATAAACGGATCTTTACCTGCTGACTTAACCGGATTCGCCTGTATAAAGTCGTTCGAGATTTACGAGGATCTCCATCCGATTGTTTATGCGTGGTTTGGAAAACATTTTCAGAGCGATGTTGGGCTCCAATAGTACTAATAAAGTACATGCTTGATGCTGGAATTTTAATGTCGTTATGCGTAAGTGAAGCAATTATATCATACCGCGTGCAGAAACAAGTCTGGTTGCCAGAATCGGATGTATTTAATGATGCTAAAAGAGATTTTCCTAATCCTGAAGATGATATTGTTAGTGAATACAGAAGAGAAAGCGATGAGAAATTTGCAAAAGATCTCGGCAGAGAAATAATCGATAAATTTACGCAAGGAGTATCATATGATCATAAACGAGCGTGTACAAGATTAATCATGGACGATGCTGAACTCGATTTTATAATTGCTGATACAACGGAGAAAAACACGTTTATAAGTCGAAGTAATGCTTATTTCTCAGACGGAACTAAATTAGGTACAATTGTGAACTGTACTGATGGCGAGTCACCGCAATTTACTCATTTAAGATCTTCGATGCTAGCGTATGTTTCGATAAATTTATTATCGATGATAAACAGATTTCCTCGTTATGCAGTCAGAGTCGCGACAGATTCATTTTATATAAATAAAAAATATGTGGATTCGTTAAAACAATTACATATTAACGATCACGCATCATGGGGCGAATGGAGAATAAAACATGAGGATATAATCAGTTATTCTGAATCCGCCGATGTTGAAATTGCGAGAATATATTACAAGAATAATCAGCTATCAAGGATGTCATCGGCACCATCTGTATATGATCCTGTAGTTAGACATAAAACCGTTTATCTTAATGGGTGTGGTGGTTCAGGTAAAACAACACGCGAGATTAAATTATTTAGCAATTGTTCTGATATGATAGTTTTGACACCGACACATAAACTCGCCAGGGAAATAAAAGAACGAGGAGTAAAATCGTGTACATATCATAGTTTCTTTAGATGGTGCGGAGACGCATGGACTCCATCGCGGATGGGTGAGAAATACATTCCTAAAATTATTATCTGGGACGAGATATGCACGGTATCCCTAGAGGTATTAAAAATATTTCTTAATTGGCTGTTATCGAAGAATACTGCCGTGATAATGTGTAGCGATCATGGTCAACCACCACCTTTCATTGGATCGTCTCCACATGAGTGGCTGAAAACATTTGTAGATTATTACGAAGAAATAACTGATGACCATAGAGCTATTGATAAATCATTAAAAGAGTTTAAAAAGTTAATAAGACTACAGCCAGATAAAATACAGTGTGAGATAATGCGTGAAGTAATTCCAGAAACTTCTATGAATGATTTTTGGACTTTATGGAAACCTGCTGATTTGATAGTTGCAAGTAGAAAAATAGTTCGCGATACGCTTCAACAACAATTATTTACGTCACATAAAGAAAAAGTTTCAAATCTACCTGTACCTTTGTGTTATCGGCCAGCAGATACTCGACAACAGAATGTTGATGTTGAGTTTCCTGGTGGTGGAATACAAAATCTTGTGTTAAATGATATTGTTTTAGTTGTTGTTGATGTTGTTGAGAGTGCGTTAAGTATGGATAAATCGCCGTGGACGTTAGGATACGCTATAACGATTCACTCGTCACAGGGATTAACTATTACCGATACAAATATTTGGATTGTCGATGATCGTATTGAATGGTCAAATTTAATTTATCTAGCAGTGTCTCGAGTCAGAAGAATATCTCAACTGGGCCGGGTTATCATGGATTGCGTAATAACCGAAGAAATTCCTGACAACTTTGTCGATATCAATAAAAAAAATTAACGAATTATAAGCAATGTGACAAAAAAAAAATAATCGCGATTTTGATATCGATGTTGAATTTATTATAACACTAAAAGCACAACAGAATTATCATTGTGCAAGTTGTAACTGTAATATGCTGTGGCAGTACTCGAGTAATAATCCAAGACAATTTACCGTTGATAGAATTAATAGTAATCTTGGTCACAAACGCAAAATGTAATGCTGACCTGTCTTGAATGTAATCGACGTGGAGGCGCTGGACAACCCTCTGCAAGTTTATAAAAGTGAACGCGGTGGTAATTGTGTATCTACAGGAATTATTTGTGATTGTTCGCGTACAAATCCACGCTGAGGAGCAGTTGAATCTAATTTGTAGATTGCGGGTCTACCTGTGGACCTTACCACGCTAGAAATTTTGTGTGTGGTCACACTCCAGATAGGATCAGTTGCTCTTTTTCTACCTCCTTCAAGTTCACCAGGTTCATATAAATATCTTACGGTAACATTACCTAGTACTGGTTGAGAGGAAGATTTACGTTGTATCGGTATATTTTTTTTTGTGATCGCATTAGAAGGTTTCATAGAAGTTGCACGAGTCACTTTGTTGTTCAACGCAGCTATCACACTCGGTAACCTTGCAACCCATTCACCAGATTTCTCCGTGGACTTAAAGTCAGCAGATATTTCCCTCGTGTATTGGTATCCAATTAACCGCTCAGCAAGCGTTCGATTAAATCGTTCAACGATTGCTTGATCACGATGAATTTATCTGTGTCCTCGTCTGATTTTAACGTTATGTCACTTCATCAACGATGATACTGCACCAAGAAATTCTTTGCCAGGATCAACCTGTAGCAGTTGTGGCCATGGTAGACTACCACGTTGATAAATGCGTTCAAACGCAGATGCAACTTCAGTCGCTGTTTTAGTTGATAATGGTTCTGCTTCTTTATATCTACTCGCAACGTCAACGACGGTTAACGCATATCTGTATGTGTATTGACATCTACCAATTTTAATGGTATCGTGTGGTAAAAACAAAATATCTGCTTGATGAACTTCATTAGGGGTACTGACATCAAAATGTGCATACTGAATTTTTTTAGGTGGTGGTAGATAAATTTGCCGTATTGCCTGTCGTGCTAACCACGCTGCAGCGACATCACGTGAAACTTTTGCTGCTTCAGCAAGTTTGCTAATCGCTGCTTTACCTCTCCAGTATCTTCTTGGGCTATAATAAACAGATTCCATTATTATGATAATAATCAGTTGATTAATTACCAGCCCCTAACATTATTTTACCTTTCATACCAGCTTTTACCAGAAAAGCAGCTAATCTTTCTCGAAGTGATTTATCTTTTACATTATTTATGGCATGAATCAGCTTCACATCTGCAATATGTCGTTGTTATAGGTCTTTTTTTTTATACGCGACATCGTGAATGTGACACGCTTGATCAATTGCGTTTATTGGATACTCTCCAGGTTTTGGTTGATCTTGGTTATCGAGTCGGATATCGAGACGAGTTCCAGGACCACAATAATTATATCCATGTAGATGTTTTTCACCAGGATACTTTGCCCATGGAGCTCCTGGTAATTTACCTAACGAAGCAGCGATATCTCCACCTGTCTTTAATGAAATAAATTTGTATTTTTTGTACCACATTTCACACACCTACCTGTAAGTGCGCGCTTGTTATTTTTTGTTATTATTGTCGTTAATCCACTGGTGGACGTATGCGCTCTACATCGAACACAATATAAATTCATATTATTTATTATTATGGATATAATTGACTTTTCAGCGACACGAAAACAAGAGCCAGTCAAACATCATCCAGCGCTACCAAATTCTATCAGAGCAATTATACTTGGCCCATCTGGGTCTGGTAAAACGCAATTATTACTTAATCTGATAATGCGATGGCTCAAGTGGGATAAATTATATTTAGTAGCACCATCTGTAGATGATCAACGATGTTACGAAGTACTTAAAGATTTTAATGAAAATGCAAAGTCGCTGACGTGTCCTGATAATGATGCTATTGATTTTATTACCGATATCGATGAAGCTCCATCCATAAACGATCTTGATGGATGTATCAATAATCTCGTAGTATACGTTGATGTAATGCTGGATAAACAATCCAATCCAGCTCGGATATTTACGCGAGGCCGTCACAAAAATACAGACGTAATTTATTTAACTCAGAAATACACGCAAATTCCTAAAGTAATCAGAGATAATTGCAATATCTTAATTGTGTTTAATGGAGTAGATAATTATACTTTACAAAATATTTATTATACTTGGTGTTCAGGGTACATGAACATAATTAAGTTTAAAAACTTCTTTTCAAAAGCACAAGCTATTCCGTTTGGATTTATAACAATAAATTTCAATGACCCAAGATCTAGATATCGTATAGGTCTGGATAAAATCTTTGGTTACTTATAGCAGCAGAGAGGGTGAACGACCAACGTTGAGTGACCAACACGTAAAATAAACACACCATAAAAAAACCTAAAGAGTCAGAGATAAAGTAACGGGATAATCTAACCCTAGAGAAATCTCACGTCAGTTAGAGGTTGTGGTTTAACGTCGCTGACCTTAAGATTTCCTTTTCGTGGAAAGGCTTATTTTTATAAATAATGTCTCAAGCAAAATGGTCTGTTCACCCTCTCTGCTGCTGGTATTATTAGGATAGAATTTTTGAGTAAAAATTAATAACATTGAAATTGTCTCTAAATTGTATTAAAACTAATTTTTCATTGGATTAATTTTCCATTAAATTATTTTGGGAGTAATTTCCACTAAAATATATGGAGATTAACTTTATTTACTAGAACTATATTCTACGTTCTGTCTGATTTAGTAAGCTAGGGTTCAACCAATATAATACTGATTAGGCAGATAGAACACATTCAATTCCATCAAGATGGATTGGAGGCAGATAGAACACATTCGGTTCCATCAAGATGGACTGGAAGCAGATGGAACACATTCGTTTCTGTCAGGATAGACTGGAGCTCTTTCTGGTTTGGGACAGGTGCACGCAGTGCCGGCATGATACTGACATGTTGCATTTGGTACTCAATGGCCAAGGGTATCTTGAACCAGTATAAATAATGTGCCGAGCCGCTTGTATCTTCAGTTAGTTAGTCCCTGAATTAGAGACTCCGTCTATCTTCTTACAGGTGAAAATCGTTTGTGTTCGTAAATTTCTTAATGAATACGTACCTTTAAAGTTAAAGATTTCTGTGGTAACTTTCGTAGTTTGCAATATTCTTGTGAGTTCTCTTTTTATTTTAATATTATAATGTAATGGAATGTTTAATTGTTTTTAAGAATTTATATTCATTTGTATTTGTATTATGGTGAAAAGATCAATTCGCTACCAACTTCATGCTAAGATTTAATTTGGGAATAAAATATTCTTTAAGTAATAAAGAACAATGTTTAGTAATCTATTCCAAGTCGGTATTCTAATTTAAATTGAGTAAAATATATTTCTTTAAAATGATTGTTGCATTAATCGCAACTATTGAATTTTATGCTCTTTGAATTCAAGCGAAATCTAATTATTTGTATTATATTCTAAAATGCAGAAATTACACAAGTGTATGAAGTTGGTAAGATCGAAGGAAAAGTATTCAATATGTATTGTATGTATTTTTCAATATAAAGGTTTTATAAGTTGTATCTCTAGAATGTAGCTTTATATATCTATCTATATCAATAAAGTTCGTTAGTTCCAGAATTAGAGACTCCGTCTATCTTCTTACAACATCCCGTACCTCTCGCACTGCCAAGCTTTCCACAAGATGTAGCCGTATCTACACCATCATGCGTGACACCTTATCTTAAGAGAGCCCGAACTTTCTTCTCTTTCTCTCTCTCTAATCATGGGCCAAGGTATCTCTTAAAGCTACGAGTATTTCCTTCTCATAGCAAGAAATGAGAAGAAGGTTATGATATGATAACAAACTTTTCATAACATGACGGCTAGATATAGCTCTCATCCAAATCGAAATTTAAAAAAAAATATCTATTGTAGCCACCACCAAAATTAAATAAACAAACCATGAATAGGTCTACATCCAAAGACTTAAAAGTGCAAGAAGAAAATACAAACTAAGAGAGAGAGAGCACGTCGTACTAATTTTAGATACAATGCATTAATCAGCAGGTTGATGAGCTTGTTCTGTTTCACGTAAACTTTTCAAACTCTGAATAACATTATTTTATCCCGTACAGATACAGATTTGTAAGCATCCAATCCGTTACCAATTTGTGTAACAACCGCTCCGGGTGTCTAGCAGTTAGAGCGTCCGCTTTGGATGCGGGAGGTCGCGGGTTTGAAACCCGGCCGATTCAGACCAGATACTTATAAAAATGGTAGTAACAACTGCCTCACTAGGCACTCAGCATTAAGAGGTTAATGTTAGGACTGGCCCGTCTGGTGTCAGGATAATGTAACTGGGTGCCACATCATGCTACATGTCTGCGGCATGATGCCTCAGTTCTAGACATCACTATAAAATGTCACACTGCAGACATCGTAGCGATATGACCGAAAAACTGTTAAAGCTACGTTAAATATCCGAATCACACACACACACACACACACACACACACACACACACACACACACACACACACACACACACACACACACACACACACACACACACACACACAAACGTGGTAATGCACATGGGTACAGTGGACAATAATCAGTAAATATGTAATACGTAGCACAGTGATTAATAGTCTATGTGGGTACAGAGTACTAGTATTAATAATGCTAATACACTAATACCTGGCACAAGTTTCATATTCAGATATAACTTTAAAATCTTTAAAAAGTGAATAGCACATTGTTGCGAACCAAAGCTGTAAACAGTAAATCCATAATTTCGAGCAATGCTTGACATGAAATCGCAGCACTGAAAATATATAACGAACCAAAGCTGTAAACAGTAAATCCATAATTTCGAGCAATGCTTGACATGAAATCGGAGCACTGAGAATATACAACGATTATTTCTTAGGTTCAGGATCTAATCAAAGCTAGCACCCATTGCGTACGTGATGCACACGCACACGCACACACACACGCACACGCACACGCACACACACACACACACACACACATACACGCGCGCACGCACGCACAC
>JAECUM010095737.1:0-76711 GCA_016617855.1 Megalonaias nervosa | reverse complement strand
ATATACTGTCAAAGAGAGAGAGAGAGAGAGAGAGAGAGAGAATACTGAGGGATACATATGTGTGCTGCATTTCATAATTATTACTCTACATCTCACTATGTGCCAGGTGTGCATAATTTTATTGTTGATTGCCATTATCGTATATATGTGACCAGGATTCGCAGTTTAGCGCCCAATTCGGATCACGAGCCAGGTCCTTATCTGACTCAGTCTACGGGCCAAGTCTTTTTCTTACACCTTCATGCTTCATTATGATTGGAGAGATAATTTTGATCTATTACGGAACGCGTCCTCAATTCATGGCACAACCAGCACCAACAATTTAGCACCGACAAGTTTTCTTCAGTTCATCACCGTATGTGGAATACTTTTTCCACGTGGATGCTTACCTGTGTCGTCTTGAGGATCTGCTGATCCAGACTGCAACACACTGTCACCATCATCTATTATTACTATTGGCAAGTATTAAACTGTACCTTAATTGGCTTTTACTGTCTGTGGCTGGACTGAATTGTCCCTTAACGCAC
Organism: Megalonaias nervosa; assembly: GCA_016617855.1. Lineage (NCBI taxonomy): Eukaryota > Metazoa > Mollusca > Bivalvia > Unionida > Unionidae > Megalonaias > Megalonaias nervosa. The sequence continues at coordinate 76,184 of JAECUM010095737.1, read as the reverse complement.
TTATTTATTAATTGTTTCCGAAGTTTTTATTGCTTCCCTATTTTAATAACTGTCAAAGTGTACTTTTTGGACTCGTTAAAATTGACACTAGATAGGCAGATCAGATCTGATTTAGGCAGCACATTATTTCAATAATACCGAAAATATCGAAATACTTAAATACATGACATGAACCTATTCTTGCTAGCTAGCTTTAGCGTCGTTTGGAACTTTTTGAGGTCAATCCCATGGATTTTGGCTTGAACATATGCTGATAACTGATGTTCGAACCATATCCGGTATCTACGAAACGAATGACCTTAAGTTATGATATATCTAATTACTTTTTTATTCCCAAACTTTCGGACAATCCACCCGCGTTAATCCAATTGTCGAAACAGCAGAGGTGGTTTGAACAGATTGTAGTTCATTTTATTTCGAAGACGCTTCTGGAAAACAAAATTTGAGTTCTTTCTCTAAATTACTGCGCGGACATCGTCTCAGGCATACTTTCGTCTCGCCTGGCTGGTCAGAATGCTTAAGTGTATGATTAAAATATCTGCCGTTTTATAACGATTCCTCTGTTTTTAAGCTGATCACTCAATCCAAATATAACCATGAAGAAATTTTGAAGAAGATGAATCAGATGATCGATGAGCACCTCATTTTGACTATAATCTGATTATCTGCTATACGTAACGGAGTGCGTAGCAGTGGAACACATGACGCTGAGAATCAGGTTATTTATTACTATTAGCTGTGGTCTTAATCGGAAAGTCAATATCATTTGCCAGTACCTGTGTGTGTGTGTGTGTGTGTGTGTGTGTGCCAGATCGTCATTCATTCATTCATTCATTTAAAAGTCTAGGTTGATTTAGTTGCGCTACGCGACTTCAGTGTAGATGCGTAGCAGTGGAACATGCGTTGCAGTGGAACACACGATGCTGAGAATCTTGTTATTTATTACTATTAGCTGTGGTCTTAATCGGAAAGTCAATATCATTTGCCAGTGTGTGTGTGTGTGTGTGTGTGTGTGTGTGTGTGTGTTTGCCGGATCGTCATTCATTCATTCATTTAAAAGTCTAGGTTGATCTAGTTGCGCGACTCGACTTGAGTGTACATGACTTATCCAAACCGAAACTTCCAATTGAATGAATAAGCAGAAATCGTCAATGATTGGTTGTTGTATCTAATTAAGCAGTTGTATGTTTACGCGAAATTTAGAATGACCCTTGTAGCAGGGCTCTGTTATTCAAAGTGGATATACAAGCTGTCAATCATAGTAATTTATAGGACTGCCGCGAATAGGCGAATACAGAAACATGAAAATAATACACAGGTATGATACTAATAGTGTCCTCTGAACCTCTCTTGGTCCATCTAGGACATGTACCTAAGGTCTACGGGCATATATTTTGCTTGTAATTTCGGAAGGGGTTGAGGTGGCGTCGACCTGAGCAAAGTTGGAGAGCGAAATACAAACACTCTAGTTTTAGATGCTTTTTGTTTCGAGGGTATCGCCCATACTAGGAATAATTCTTACTTGGATTTACGATGACTCAGAAATAAGTTAGTCTTCGATATTCTCAATATAACCTTAGTCTTTTACTACTACTACTACTACTACTACTACTACTACTTATTATTATTATTATTATTATTATTATTATTATTATTATTATTATTCATTGGTGATGTTGTTGATGCTGATGATGATTATTTGATAGCGATGATAAATATAATAGTAGTAAAGATGGTGGTGGTAGTGGTAAACCTATTTGTTGGTTTTGCTTTTCCTCTTGCGGAAGTTATTCTTGTTGTACTTCTTGTTGAAGTATCCCTTCTCACTGAAATCAATATTTTATTTCTTCTATGTCACTCATTGCCCTTGGTGGCCTAACCATCTAAAACGACCATTGTTTTTACATATCACTCACACATCACACCTCTGCTGGCGTGAGTTCGAGTCCCGGATCGACCAAGGCTGGTATTTTAGAAAGTTGCCAGTAGCTTCCCTTGAGTCTATGGTTATTTCCTGGATCTTTCCAGGTTCTTCCTCCAACAAATATACTGGCCGCCATCTATAGCCTGTGCTGAAAAATGACATTAAAACCCCCAAAGCCCAAACCAAACCAATCATATTGACCATCACTAGAATATAATCCACGGATAATTTTGTTAAGTCCGAGCAATGGAAAGAACAGTAACTCTAAACATCATCATTAAGAATAAAAACCACTGATAATTGTATTAAATGTCTTCCCAAGTACAAGTGATAGAAAGAACAGTGAATGTAAACTTTTCGTTACGATGAGCTTGATTTACGTCATACACATAAGACGTCATGACGTTGCTATAGGCGACGCCCCTCTACACACTTTTCGTATCAAATGTGTCATTCACGGCGAACAGATTTATCTTTTTAACTCTAATAATTTGTGCCAATTTTATTGAAGTGACCTCACAATGGATACAATTCTGTGTAAGCTGTGTGAAGTTTGTTTGAATTCCTGCTGTAAATATAGAGAATGAAAACTTTGTACATATAAACTCAGGTAATATGATGAGAGGATTGAGTAGACGTGACGATATAACGTTGTTAAAGGTATGTATATACAGGGTTAATGACACATCAGCACAGTACTGGCTACATAGCGATGATTAAAAGTTAAATTCGAAAAAGGTAAAGATAAAAGAATTACATCATAAATTTTTGGAAGATAGCTATTTCTAAATAAATGTAAACATGTCGTCAAAGTTATAATGTAAACATGATAAACAAAATTAGAAAAATAAAACATGTTAACATTCCATAAGAGGTATACAAAATTAGTGACAAATCGTAAAACCATTAAAATATAGGGTGTTGGTATACTTTTTAAGCTAGGCATATAAGCTGCAACCAGACTCATGTTACCTGCATTCATTTAAATTCAGTAAAGTTACAACATAGTAATAGGAGATCATACAAGATTCAACGTACAGCAGACCTTTGAGTAAGTAAATAAGGAAGCACGTGATGGGTGGTCAGTAAGAGTTGTATAAAGGTGACTCGGTCAGAAAACGAATTAATGAATACAGGTAGATTACGACCTCAGATAATGATTTAATGAATACAGGTAGATTACGACCTCAGATAATGATTTAATGAATACAGGTAGATTACGACTCATCAGAAGAAAAAAGAAATAGTTGCAGGTTCAAGAGTAAGTGTTCCGTATTTTGTAATCCCTGTTAAACACTCGTTATCATATCACGTTATAGTTATGCTCATTTTCTTATAGCCTCCTTATCTTGTACTCCTTACAATCTAAGTATGACAAAGTCTTGTCTTGTGCTCTGTGATAATTTAAAGAATATAGGGACGTATGTACGGCTAATTATAATTAAGGCAGTGTACACTAGTATGGTGCACCATAAGAGGTTACTCATACGAGTTTAAAGATATCAGGTATAATTTGAACACTGAGCAACATTATAGTGGAACACAAAGAGCTTGTGATATGAGCTTACATATATCTGGACACCAGAACGAGTTGATGATACGAGTTTAAAGATGCCAGATATATGTTCGACACTGAACCTTATTATTGTGCACTAGATCGAGCACGTGATACGAATTTAAATAGATCAGATATAGAACTTTAACGTTTGACAGATTGTGGCATATGTTTGCTCATTGAATATGAAATTTATGACGAAATTATTATGATATGGCTTCCTAATTTCGCGTGTACACTAAGGACCATGACGATATTTAGACCCGCTGCAAAAGACAATATAAAGGTGTAGTTGAAGCTCAAATACCTTCACAAGCGGAAAGTTTATTGGCGATCTTAAGATACATTTAGATTTAAGATAATCATTATAATGTCACTTGCTAACCAGCCATACTGGTACAGGGATATTTAATTTAGTTGTAGGTCTGACTACAAAGGGGAATCTCTGGTTTAACACTTGGACACTAGATGAAATTCAGGACTACATATTATGAAAGGAAGAAATAGAGCGCTCGACATACTGTGAGACCTATCTAGCTTGTCCGGATCCTATTGTGTCTTGGTATATGTGACTGGATGATACAAATAAGTATATCGTTTGATAGATGACGAGGGATATACCCGTCTCTTTCGCAAATTTATTATAGATACTGGACCAACGGCACTATCAAAAACGAAACAGACATTGTTTTGTACAAACTGTCGTCATTACATTATTTTTGTCAGCATCATTGGCTGCATCAATATTTCACAATTGTCATAGGTATCTTCATCGTCGTCGACATCGTAATAGCATTGCAACCAAAACAACTAATGTTACTAGTGCTACCCAGAGTTGGTTATCCTAGTAGTAGTATAATAATAAAGATTTTGCAACGCGTATAGTTACCGGGTGTTTTCGCACCTGGTGGTATAGGTACCGAAAGAACGTTTGCTCGTGTCAGTGCGGTTATTCTAAGATGTCTTCGAATTAGCAGTGGTACATCAGGGTGGTCCCAATGGTCTATTCTTATCTGGCCTTTGACAACCTTATATTTGAAAGTATACAAGGGTCTAGTAATACTGTTTTGAAGCAGATATCCATCAACAAGTTGAAAGAAATTGTTAACAATATTATAATCACTACTCAGCCCGTCCAACTCTCCCTCAAGAGATTCCGCAACTTCATCACCGAAGTTGAAATCCGTTACTTATATGTAATGCTAAATCTAATACTGGATACAAAAATCAAAGACGGTTAAGTTTCCGCCAGGAAAGATGTTGGGAATGTTCCAAAGATGTTCCAAAGTAATACTGTCTTTTTTGAATACATAATATTTGTGGGGAACATCGGCAATCTGTTTATGTACGTATTGTTTCATCCAACCATTGGCAGTATCAACATAGTCTTTAACAAATGCAATGTCGCCTATTCCCCCTCTTTTGCAAATTTTAGCCAAATTTTAGCTGTCCAAAATATTGTACCAAGCTGCCGGGAAGGAGATAATTGTGTACATTTTATGAAGTTTGTTTCAATATCTAATGATAAAATTAAGAAAGAAAAATGTCTTATATCAACAATGTTTGAGCTGGAAAATTTATATATAAGTCTCAGCTTGATCTTCTTTCAGCCTTTTCACATTTAACACAAAGTTAGTTTCACAATTTGTCGTCATTATGAATCAAATAGCAAAAGCAAAAATAACAAATGCACATTAAGTTCATGAAAATGCATCGACTAGTTCTCCTTTAAGTGTCAACCCCAGTTTTAGCTTCTAAGATAAATGATAAAGGCTTCCACAGATCAGTTTTCTGCCAAACATATAAGCGTCGGGTATTGGGGGGGGGGACAGGTAGTGGTCAGATTTTAAGTTTTACAGATGTAGGTCAAAACGTGTTTAGAGGCAAAATGAGGAGGGTGTCAAGTGCCCCTTGCCCCAATGTGCGGGCGTCAATGTATTTACAACCCATGTCTATCTTAAGACACTATACAGCTCATGTCTAACTTAAATATAGCCATAAGATTAATGCATTTGAAATAAATTGAAGCCGCAAGTTTGTCTTTACGGTAATTGATGAATGTTCGTATGACACTGGAATCTACGACGTATTAGATGACAACAATTTCTAGACTTCGTAAGATGCGTAAGTAGCGTATACAACTTTCACACCTATTTATTTGCATGCTGAACATATATATCAGAAGCGGTGGGTGGGGGAAGTTATTATCGGTAAGTGACTAACGGGTGGAGTGGTGTTGGTTATGAAGCGTTGTTTTAGGCTTGGGGTGAATTCTGCTTAACAAGTGTGCTGCAGTAATCCAAATCGTAGATATCTGCTAGATACACTGGTGTTCTGTTCTGACGGGGATTAATGCTAAAACACAGTGAGTGTTCTGACAGATTTAATCCTATCACTCAAAAGAAGAGGGATTATACTTATCGTCCGTATACAAAGGTCAGTAGAAATAAAGCTGTTAATTAGTAGCCTGATCCAAAAAAATAGACGCTCAGCACAAATCATGCCTTGGCCATTTGTTATCCGCCACAAGTCATATAATTAAAAAAAAATGCAGAGAACAATTTTAGTCTACTCTTAAGGGTACCATAGGTTGGTGTAAGTAGACAGATATAAACTATTGTACAAAATATTACTGAACAATTGACAATAATCACAAAATAAAAACTAAAGCATGCATGCATTTCCCGAAAATGCATTAATAACATATTTACAAATAAACAAGAAACAAATAAAAATGATCCATAAGTAGAAAGGTACCAGTATCAATATATGCAACAGGTAAACTTTATATTGCTCCTTAATTGTGCTACAACTTTTCCATTTTCGCGATATTGTCGTGTAGTATATGATACCTCAAGAAAATATACTTTGCATATTGCGAGTATGAAATGTATATTTTGGGAGGATTTGAGTGATTTGTGTAACCGTTTCGTACTCTCTGATTTCATATAAATGCACTATACTGAAAGTATATAAACATGTAAGAATAAACAAATACTAGTCCTACCTATGCATGAGATTAAACATAAACTGAAGAGTTAATATACAGTAACATACTATTTCCTGCATGCTGAAACAAGGAAAACGTCAGGAATGCTTACTTGTATGACAATTAACGTTAGAAAGCAATAATCTCATTTACCTTGACTCTAGTGTGTATCTGTGGCATGGAGTCAGCTACTACTAGCTATAAAGAAGACTCATAATGGACAGACAGAATGAACAAGAAGTTAGGGGTCTCTCGAAACAATATAGACAGTGTTGTGGCGATGTGCGAGTTAACAATATAATTCACAAATATCCAACATAAATATTACAAGACTGAATAAATATAAAAGTGTGTGTTATTTATTTGTGAAGTTCCCTCCTGGTGACACATATACTGTTAAAATTATTATAAATTTATTATTATTATTATTATTATTATTATTATTGCTGCTACTATGTCATATAGTGTGAACATGACACGAACATTATCTAGTTTAACCCCACAAGCAGTTATAGCCCACATGTCGGTTAATCCAATTGGATAGTTCCAATTCATGTTCTCCGCATGGCATGTGGTAAGTGTCAGTGAAATCTTCAAGCTCCGCCCTTCACTTTTTGTTTATGCTAACAACTGGTGTACAATAATATTCAATTACCGATCAGCTGACCTTTTGGCGCGAAATATGGGCTCTTTTTGTCTGAATCCCACGCTGTCATTGACCTACTTCCAGTGAACATACATATTCATGTTACGTACGCTTAGTGTGTACCATACGATGTGAAGTATTTACTTGTTCAACAAGCAAGTAATCTGGGCAGAGATTTCGATATAAAACTTTAGGATTATATTGATTATCCTGGGTATCAACTTATTACTAAAATAGATTCATGGAACATGGCAATATTGCCATAGAAAAGAAGTGGAGGGAACAGAGAGACCAAGAAAATACTCAGAATGAAAGGAATGATGGAAAAATAAATACGAACAAGTCTCTTGATGGGACTGTCGCTCTACTGACCGAAAAGAATTTCCAGAAATTCAAAGTTGGACCATTTTTGCTTTAACTGCCGAATGTTTAAACCATCTCGGTATCAGTGTTACTGGATTTCTCAGTGGTACTATTTTCACATAGGATTAATTAGACATAATACTTATTCCGGTGAAAGTCCCATGTCGATGTTATTTCCGTTCTGGAAAAGAGACAATGACAATATTTTTTAAGATGGTTGTCGTGGTCGGCACCATTATTATTTCGGTCTAGCAGTCGTAAAATTACAATTCGTTTTAGCTAAAAACCCATGCTAATAGGAGGAGTGCGATACTTAGGTTTTCAAGATGGCTGGCATAACCGTCATATTGGATTTACCAGTAGGACCATGTTAGTTTACTAGAAACTAGATCATGGGGTAAATATGTTTTAGGTTTTATGGCAATCCTCCAAGTAGTTTAAAAAGAATGGCATTAACAAATATGTGCTAATAGACAGATGGACATGTGACTACAAACGACAGACAACAATCCATGCCATAATCTCTGGTCCCTGACCAGTAGAAATAGAAATGAAAAGAACAATGGAACACACACGTTTGCTCCTAAAGGAATGACATAAAACCCTAGGTTCGTTTCCTATGTAATGATGATTATTTTACTAATTGTGCAGGAGATAATTGCAAGTTAATTTCGTTGGATACTATTCATGTATACCCATGTACGGATGTTTATTTCTTACTGGTGCAAGTAAGTACTGAAGTTTTCTTTGTACCTAGCTACTTGTAATTGAATATTATACAAATTGTTATAAGCCGTTGATAGTCTTTTACTACTAATGCATCTCTCTCTCTCTCTCTCTCTCTCTCTCTCTCTCTCTCTCTCTCTCACACACACACACACACACACACACACACACACACGTGGTGATCTACCTGTTTTATCTCCTTAACGTTTGGTACATTTTGTACTCATGTCAATACAGATTTATGAATTTAAATATCGTAATAATTTACAAATAAGAATAAAATAAGCAGTTATACAGCAATTAAACTCGTATGTAATGTAATAGACGAAAGTGATCTATCCCCCTGTTTTCTAGATCAGTCTTGTAACAAATATGTCAATACTAAACATTATCCAGCCTTTTCTCATAATACAGTGTCTAATTATGATTTGCTAAAATTACCGTTTACATGTGTATGACAGGATTTAAAATGTAAAAATAGTCAATCACTCAAAACAGAAAAAGTAGTAACGGTGTAGAATGTCTATGTAATAAGTGAAAAAGTATACATTTCAGTAAATCTATTTATATGGAATACAAATGCAAATTAATTATATTTGTAAACTACACGTGCATACAATTAACGTTATTTTTAATTATACAAAGAAATTAACAAATGCTTTCTAAATCATTTTTATTTATTGATCTGACATTAAACGTTCAAAATCCTTCTTTCAAAATTGTCTAGATTGTCTTTGAATTGCTTTAGTTTATCGTTTATTTATTTATTTATTTAATCATTTATTTATTTCAAATAACGTGTGACATAAAAGGAGTTATGTTGATACTTGCTGAAAGAAATTAATATTGCAGTATCTAGTAGTATATACGGAGACATAAAATAATACCTTACGTTTATCAAATTTTAATGAATCTTAAATGAATTAACATTATTATTAACAAATTCGTCAAACAAAGTAGTAAATGTTACATATTTTCCTTCCAGTTTCTAAATCATTTTTATTTGTCAATTTTAAACACAAGTCCAATTCATGACAATGGGGAAAGAGGGAGGGAATGGTCTAAGGCGATCACATTTACCGATCACTGCCCTCTCACCACTGTCCACGTGGTTTTCGAGTATTCTGTTCGGCCGATACGGGCATGTAAGACAGCTGCCAGTAGCTTCCCTTGGATCGGTAGTTCTTACAGGAGGTTTCCCGGGTTCTTCCTAAGCCAGTTATACTGTCCGCTATGTATAGTTAATTTTGACACCGCAAAATGAGGTTAAACCCAAACAACAACAGCAACAGCACTTAGAAGTTACCATACAAAAAAAAAAATTAACAATCAAGACTATGATATCACACTTCATTTGAATGGCTACAGTTCTTTAAAACAAATCAGAACAAATAGTTCTTTGTATCAATTTTATGTTTATATATATATATATATATATATATGTATGTGTGAGAGTGTGTATCCATGTATGTATGTGTGTGTGTATATATATATATATATATATATATATATATATATATATATATATATATATATATATATGCATGTGTATATATGTATGTACGTGTGTGTGTATGTACGTGTAAGTATGTGTGTATATGTATATGTATTTTTGGGTTACCGCAACTCTCATGCTCATTAAATTTATTATTTTCATATGTCCTTGCGCATGTCAGATTTAATGGGCACCAATTAAACTAAAGTTCATATTCTATGTGTAATAATAAAAGGCGTGAGTCTTAAATGTATATGAAACAAATACGAAAAAGAAAAATATTTTGTAAAGAGTAGATAAAGCTTTCATAATCAGATCTGCACTTTTCACAATTCTTTATGATCATATTACGAGAAGACAACTTTCTACTTTTCACAATTCCCACATAAGGGTCTTTATACGAGAAAGAAACTGTCCGTTTTTCACAATTCCCACACAAAGATCTTGCTAAGAGAAGCCCGCTTCTCGTTTGGTAAAATACATATTTGACTGATCTGAAAGTGAAAATATTAACTTCTCAGTCGAAAGCACGCAAATTAACATGTTGTAAAATGACCATTTTCACACTTACTAATATGCATTTTCTGTAAACAAATTAGCAATACTTGATAACCACCAACGTTTTAATTTGTAAATTGAATATTACTCTTTACATTGTCAGATATTACACTTATATACATAGTTTTGAGTAAGCTCTCGTGTGGCCGGCTGTTAAGTATTAATTAGACTATATGCACTAGTTGAATATCAGAGACATTGTGGGGTCCAGCGACGAAAATGTTACTGGTTGAGAAATCGTTGGTGCTTTCTGTTGTTATCTGTCAAAACTCTTTAAATCGCAAACTCTATAATACTAGAATCCTCAGGTGGCGCAAGTGTTTAGAGCGTCCGCGTCGGATGTGGGAGGTCGATGGTTCGAGCCCCGGCCGAGTGATACCAAAGAATTATAAAAATGGTAGTAACAGCTGTCTCGCTAGGCGATCAGCATTAAGATGCTAGTGCTAAGACTGATCTGCCCGGTGTCAAGATAATGTGACTGGGTGGGACATGATGCTACATGTCTGCGGCATGATGCCCCAGTGCTAGGCATGACTATAAACTGCCACACTGCAGACTTCGAAGCTATATAACTGAAAAATAAAAGTCCAAATCACACACACACACACACACACACACACACACACACACACACACACAATAATACTCTGATATCATCCGAAAGGATAGGATCTAAGTGGTTCTTTGTATGGTAGCGGCCTTTTATAACATCTTCCCTATGCATCACTATCCCATCATCACGTCCTTTTCATACGGCTGCATCAACTGTCAATATGCTTGTAGCCAAACATTTTCGTTTGCTAATATGATCATGTTCCATCTTTTTCAAACCGCCAACATGCGTCATTTGTACATGTGCTGTGTTGTTCTGATAGACCTTTATTTACTCTCCTGAAAAGTGGTTTGAAAGTTCAAACGTTTGTAATCGTGTAACATAAATTTACCAATAAATATTACATCATTTATGTTCTAGATCATATTCATATGTTGTGTTACTAGGAGTCTTGCTGAATATATAGCTGCAAATATTGCCTAGATATGTCAAACTAATTATACGGACGAGAATACTATGGCGCATTTCTGGATTTGATTCATTGACCAATTATTGAGATAGTTAATTTATTTATTTGTGTCCCTCACAGTATGCTTTTTCAGGGCGAGGGCAGCATTTTTTCATATATATATATGTGTGTGTGTGTGTGTGTGTGTGTGTGTGTGTGTGTGTTATTAATATCCGTCATTTGGCTTTATAACTCTATACAGTTAAACAAATATTCACTATTTTACTCTCTTTGCCACTGAAAACAAGGTTTTCCGTATTGCAGATTTATTGTCTTTTTATTTCCGCAGTTTAATTTGTCACTTGTCCTTCTTTATATAAGATGGCACGATAAGGCCTAACTCTCCGTGTTCCTTGATAAGTGAATCGATTTCGAAAACTCTCTCTCTCTTTTCAATACAGATATATTCACCTGGATAGAGTATGTAGCGCCTGATGTACATTTTAGATATAAGCATATACTGAACCAAACAACTGACTTATATACCTTCATGGTAACCATTCATTGGTAGTTTTAGTATTTCCAGTAACATATGATTTAATCAACTTAATAAATTAAGCAAGAAAGAAACAAGAAAAGAAGAAATAAACAATAAATATATAATACATAATTAATTACATAAATAATAATAATAATAATAATGATAATAATAATAATAATAATAATAATAATAGTCTGATAGAGAATTATGAAAGAACATGTGACTGCATAGATACAATTTACCACTGAGACAGTCAATTTCATGATAATATTGATAAAATATATGAACACAGACTGTTTATTCTCATTTCATCATCACGCATATAATTTCTGTAGAAAGAAAAATGTCATCAATACGGACTGGGTATTCTCATTCAATCGTTATACATAGAATTTTTATAGAAAACCCGTCATTACTACGGACTATCTAATCTCATTCAATCATCTTGCATTGGATTTCTATAGAAAAAAATGCCACTAAATGGGACTGTATTTTCTCATTTCATGCGTTGAATTGCGAAAGAAAAACTGTTTTTAACTAATACTGTGTATTCTCATGTCATCATCATGCATAGAATTTCTATCGAAAACCTGTCATTACTACGGACTATGTATTCTCATATCATCATCATGCATAGAATTTCTATAGAAAACCTGTCAAAACAGCAAGAATGCTAGTCTGACTGCAACTACTATTTATAGTTAACTTTTGAGATACTGTCCGGCGTGGTGCTCATAAACATACCCGTTTATTCATTCAGTGTTTGCAGTCTTCTACCAATGCTGGCATACACACACACACACACACACACACACACACACACACTAATTTGAACTGAGTGGTAACGTTAGAAGAAAAGGTAAAATTTTCAGATAAAATGAATTTGAAATGATTGAGGATGTAGGAAATGAACGGTACAATAGGATATTAAAATGACTTGCATAGGATAAAGTCGAGGTCATAAGCATAGAAACCTACCCTCCTCTTCCTCCTCCTCTCTCTCTCTCTCTCTCTCTCTCTCTCTCTCATTTAACTGACACAGTGGCTTATAATATCGCTAAAATCCTTGATGCAGTTTAAGGAAGAGGGATAGAATATCCTGGTTTAAGTTACAGTGTCAAATGTTGCGTGAAAAAAGATGAACAAAGCCATTAAAGACAATACAGATCTATCGCTTTGAAATTTGATTTAGATTAGTGACAAGCAACATATATAGTTGAACTTTTCGATATGGATCTTTGTAATCAAACAGCTAAGGAGTAATTCTGATTTCTTTAGTGATAGACCTTTATAAAGCCTTGAATGGGGATGAGGAAGGTAGTTGATTCAAAGTATAATATAAATGAAAACTGACGCGGGTAGTTGATCCAAGATTCGATTTAAACGAGGGCAAATATGATAGCTGATCCAATATTCGAATTAAATGAGGACAAGGAGGATACTTTATTTGAAATACTCATTTTCTAAAGGTTTATAATCGCAAGAATTATGAGTCATATGTTTGCAAGTTTAAAACATAGTGAATTAAATTATGTTTAAATATGAACTTCAAACATTTTTAAATGCACGTTTATCTCAGAGATTTGTATGGCCCCTAAAATGCATTCGCTCTGACCTTTGTGATTATGTAGCTAGGTGAATACTCTAGTGAACAACAGCAGTGATTTTTAATAAATATCTGCACCAGTGTTACAGCTTTAATCATAACGAGATTGATTAAGTCCTTAATTATTAGTTGACATTACATTTTATATCCTTATAATTTCAAATATAAGCAGTGTCTCTAAAATCCCTGAGAATATTCAACAACTCCTTTCATAATTTATAATATCACCAATCATGAAGCAAAGAGTATGTACACTATTTAAGAAAACAATGTTCAAAACAACTTTGAATTTATTTCATGCAATTACTCTTTTTGTTGCAATACATTCTTTATAAAGATATTTACGATCAATGTCCTGATGGAGGAGTGCTCTCCCTTACAGTATCTACAAAAAATGCCTGTTTTTGTCTTTATATTTCTAATAAAGGAAACCGTGGTAAATAAAGACAAACGACTGCACTTCTCACCTGATGGTAAAACAGATATGGTCCCTATGATCCAAAAAGACAATAACCCCAACTATCGTCTTAAAATGTATATTTTAAATGTTCGAAATGAATTATCAGTAAATATAAGAAGAATAAATACATCTGTAGTCTAATCAAGTCATCTGTACGTGCTACCAAATGTATTTTATGTACATTTAGTGGTTTTTATTCAATCGTGCTCACAGTGTTTCCAAGAGAAAAGTCATATTCCAAAAATTATTCAAAAAATGTATTAAACTAATTGAAAAATTGCTACAATGTCCTTAAAATCTGTCATGTCATCTACCAAGTTTTATTTGTGAGTATGGAATGGTCTATACTCAGTTATGCTTACAATGTTGTATTATTTGTGCGTAATCATGCTTACAGTCAAATAGATATGAACAGACAATGAACCGAGCTGTAAAAAGTGGGAGGATCTTAACTGCTCCAAATGTTAAATGTAGATAGAAAGGAATCTTGCTATAATGGCCTGAAAGTCAAACCAGATCATGATCAAATTACACAAGAATATGCTACAAAATAATATTTATTTGTTCTCCCGTTGTGCTTAAGCAGATTTCATTTATAAATGCATTACTGTGCTCATTAGTATATTATCTGATCATTTAAAAAATATATTGTATTACACACAGTTTTTATAATTATTTCGTCTGCATTTTGCGAATGAATTTTAACTCGCATGAGTTGAGTCCATATTTTAAAATAAAAAAGTATAGAGAACATAGAAAACCAATACAAAGATTTTCGTATAAATGTTGAAAATGTGACACTTGTTGTAGTGTAGTTGCTGTATCTCCCCCGAGGCCTGAATTCTATAGCTTTTACTTGTTTGATGGCCTGAATTCTATAGCTTTTACTTGCTTGATGGATTGATTTCTATAGTTAATACTTGTTTTGTAGCTTGAATTATACAGTTAGTATTTATTTGATGGCCTGAATTCTACCATTATTACTTATTTGTGAGACTGAATTATACCATTATTACTTATTTGATGGCCTGAATTCTGCCATTATTACTTATTTGATGGGCTGAATTAATAGTTATTACTTACTGGATGGCCTGAATTATACAGTTATTACATATCTGACGGCCTATTTATGAGCTATAAGAAAATAATTCAACCAGCTTACCATAAAGATAGGCCATGAATAACATATTCATATATACACGTTACCAGGTAATATCAGTCATCATATTTTGATACACACAAGTCATTGTATAATCAAAGGTGATTCCTTCACTTACAAATGTATTTCGCATAGCTACACGCTTCAAATAAGGCCAATAATATGTGTGTTTCTGGTCGGCCGACCGTCTATGTCTTTCGTTGACGACCCTAGCACTTTCCCCAGGTAAAAAATAAATTAAAAAATCTCGAATTGATTTAAATTGATTTGTGCATCTAAATGAGCTTGTTTAGTCAAATACTTGAAGAGCTTAGTACAAGTCAGATTATATATATATATATATATATATATATATATATATATATATATATATATATATATATATATATATATACTGTTCTTTTTTTTAAATAATAATTTTAAACACAGTGCAAAAGGAAACAATCGCATTTTTGTGGCCTAAACCGTATTATCTTATAAATTTATAAATAACTTCATGAACTTAAAGCTGCAAAAGTTAGCAATACCTTGCTTGAAACAAGCTCGTTTTGAGTATATAATCACATACATTAAAAATAACATGGCATTTAAAGTGTTGGTATAAAGCAATTTGATATACCAAATACTATTGTGATCCGCCCACGGCGCAATAATACGCATATATAAACATTCTAGCGACCGTCTGCAGTTGATTCTAGATCAATGATGAATTTCCACACATTAATCATTAGTGACGTATGAAAATAACGATGAAAAGTATTAATAATCCTTGTTTTCCAAATGAATTTAATATGGTACACATTCTTATCACAATGCTTTCTGCTTTTTGTTTCCTACCTCCCCACTCATGCATAACAGACAAACTACGCAGAAATGTGGAGAGAGAGAAAAAAAATTTGGGCTGCATTATAACCTTGAAATAGAAATTACACCAAGTAACCTACAAGAATGTAGTTCGTCGTAACGATAAGTGTACACTTTCTTTGGCATTTATCTACAGTGTTTATCAATGATACAAAGTTGCAAACCAAGTCAACATTATACATTAAATTCCTCGGTTACGTGGTACACATACTATGATGTATTTAATGTTTTGTTTTGTTGTTGTTTCTTAAACATAATATAATGTTCTAAAATCGATTATTATTAATTATGAAAATGTCCAAATGCCTGCCCCCCCCCCCTCTCTCTCTCTCTGGACCATCGTAACAAGATACGGGCTAATATTTATCAAATGACGAATGTAGAAGATTTTCGTTTGTGTCATCCCACGATATCTCCGGACTTACGAATGATGGTAAAAGTTAAGTCAAACCGACCAAAGGATGTGTGTGTGTGTGTGTGTGTGTGTGTGTGTGTGTGTGTGTGTGTGTGTGTGTGTGTGTGTGTGAGAGAGAGAGAGAGAGAGAGAGAGAGAGTTTATTGTAGGTGGTACTATAACTAGAGCAGAATAATGACTTAGTTCAGCTGTAAATATATTAGGATATTTTAATTACCTCTTGTTGATTCGCCATTTCGCTTAGTTTATATTCCACATTAATTTCCATGCACCGGTACGTGAATGGCAGAGTTCATGTGTATGGCATAGCTAACCATGTGCTTTTGCAGTGCTCTACTTTATCATTAAAACCATCTTTCATTTTTATATCATAAGTATGTATTATATTGATTTAAACAATGTGAAGGCAAATAGAAACTAAAAAAGAAAACAATCAACTTATCAATATGCAAAGATGATTGTGAATAGCCACAAAAGGCAGAGAACTACATTTTGTTGCAGACACACTCGGAGATATGAGGAGTTCATTCATTCGGTCAATACACAGCTGCCTGTAGTAAATCTGAACTCTGTTCAAAGGGCAAATATATGCATTTGTATGTGATATAAATAAAATATATGTACAGTATGTACGCTGATTAAATGATATACCACTCTTTGTATAAGTTTTCCATTAAAAGGAAACTCAACAAGTTTCGTTTCCTTATAATGAAAAATTTAAACATCTCGTGGTATATCATTGATACGGCGTACATGATATATGGTACATGAATTATATATATATATATATATATATATATATATATATATATATATATATATATATATATATATATATATATATATTAGCCGTTGAACAGCTTCAAGAAAGATTCACTCTTCATTTCAGAGAGATCTGTCCAAAATAAAGAGATAATATCAGGCATTTTCTTACTATCATCAGTGAGATTTATAATAGTTTGCACATTGTTGTGCTTCCTTGATGACAGGTTCCTTGATTATCAGGGTGAGAATATAAGTATTAAGCTATAGGTAATTTGCTTCGTGAATGCCAGTAAATGCATATAATAATTCCTTTGAATAATTCCAGCACTTATAATTAGACACGTAGACTTGTGTCAAAGAGACAAATTTATTAATTATTCATTTGTATCAATACAATTATGGTATAAGCACCTGTGTCTTTTAGATATTAATTATTATTCTTGTACTGGCACCTCTAGACCAATATCTACTCTCATTAACCCACATATAATTTGAATGAACAACATCCAGTCATTTAATGACGAGCAAACATCTGCTAACTAAAGGAAATGATAGAAATATGCATGCTATACCCACGAAGACACGTATAAATTATCATATGCAACGGTAGGAGTGATAACACATACCATCATCCCTGCATAGAGTAGAAATACTGATAAATACAGAAGCATACGATCACCACTGAAAATGCTAAGAATGCTCACACATACACAAACCTACTATCACCCTTTAAGGAAAGTATTGGTCAGTACGAATGGGTGTTAGTTATCATAGTCTAATATATCGTACCCCTTGCACATTTTCTTTATTGCAATTTAGGTTCTAAATTGTACAGATGTATGCTGATTTGTAAACGTTGACTTTTATTTGTCATTGTTCATCTTTATAGATGTGTGATGGTCGACAAGAGCCCATCTTAGTCCCTTACATATGAGTTTGTATAGCTGGGTGCTGGATTGTAGATAATGCGTGTTGGGTTGTAATGGCTTGTGCTGGTCATTAAAGGTAGGCATTGGGTTGTATAAAATTGTGCATTATTGATCATTGCATACATTAAACTATTCATCATCCGTTGGTTTGTAGGTGTTGTTGTGTTGGTCTGTGAAGTTTGCTGTTTGTCTATCATTAGATGGATGTCCGTCTACGTCTATTTTATTCCCATATCGTGAAATCCCTCATGTTCAGATTCCAAAAAGAAGGCTAAGCTGACCCATGATACAGCCCAACAAGACCTATACAGTTCCAAAAGTTGGGTCCATGTTAAGGTCCAGGAAACCCGTAGTTTCCCAAACATAAAGGTTAAATTCCCATAAGACCCATATTATCTTCCATAACTCAAGGGTGTTGTCTTAGGGAACTAATGTAATGAATGAAATTAGCAGACGATTTACACCCTTACAACCCGGACCGAGCTCTTCAGCAGCATTACAAAAAGTATACTTTTTCAACTTATGGGAGCTATTCTGAATGAAAGTAACTGATGCTTGATGAGCTCATGATAAATGAATTGGCAGACCTCTTCATTTCCAGCTAAGTCACTGGAATCAAATAGAGTTACTGAAGGTTAAAATATACCAGGAGATTAAATAGTGAATTATGTTAAGAACAGGTGAAAATTGAGAAAAAGAAGACAAATACACGAATAAAAGAAGAAGAGAGGAGACAAAAAGAAGTAGAGATGGAAGAAAGTTAGGAATATTGATGTCTCGCATGAAGAAGAGCAATAAACCTGAAGCCGTGAAATAGGAATACTAGCAAATAGCAAATTAAGAATTAAGCGAAGTTCACATACATTAGTACCAAGGAATATGCCAACATCAGTGTTACCTGGATTTAGTGTGATATATGTACAGATTTGTTCGACCAAAGAAACTGTGACATTGCTCAAGAAAGCTATGATGGTAAAAACGTGTGTTCCCTTCTATATTCTTTCCTTCAGTTCGACTGAAATTAACAAACTGTTGATTATTGTTCTCCTTACATTCATACATAACTGAATGTGTATAACTGTCCAACAGACTTGATAAATTTACGTACTACAAAAGCTGACAAACTCCACACAACACATATATCCACATATGTGTGCCTACACTAAAAGTGCAGCTCAGTGCTTTATAATTTAACTATCAACTTCACTCAGTGAGGTCAAAGCGGCATTTATTAGTAGGTAACCATAACTAAGACAGTAACTGGACATCACAGACCATATAATATTCATCCCATTCCAGAACTGGTCAATTACCGATTCGCAGCATAAAAAATTAATTATTAAATAAGCAAGATCATGATCTGTCCATCCTGTCAAAACAATTCGGTCCAAAGTTTGTTGGTTTTATGTGATCTTTACCTTTGATCATGCATGGATTCGTAACGTTTGTTGCTATTGAAACAATACGTATTTATTATTAACATGCTATTCACAAACAAATTAATTAGTAATTATGCAAACTTTGAGGGGTTGATAACCATAATTAGCAAATTATATGTTGTAATCTATTGTAGAATAATGATAGAGGCACTTTTCACTTCCAGTCAGGATTACCTCTCTTGTAAAAAGTGTCTGACATCTTTTGGGTCAGCCTCAATCTTTGACATTATGTAAAGAAATGGAATTTGTCACTTACTGTTATTATGAATAAATGATTTATTCTGCTTATAACACCGGCTATTTACAAAATTATTCTTTTTTAATACGTCATGAAATGATTCAATAATTTAATTGAGATAAGGGTTCCAATACATTTACTAAGGAAGATGATCCAAAAGATGGCTGACTTGGGAAGTAACTATAAAAAGACCATGACAAAATCTGCGAAGTGTCCATAGTCTAAAATATAACTTAAAATATTCCACTGCAGAGAATGATTTTGGAACATCAAAACATTTTAAGCCATCAAAACATTTTAAGCGACTTTTGTTTGAAAGTTTACAGAACGCAAAGAATAAAGGATATCTTCTCGTGCACATGGTATTATTCAACCCAGAATAAGTACACACACACACACACACACACACACACACACACACACACACACATATATATATATATATATATATATATATATATATATATATATATATATATATATATATATTACAGTTAGCATAGCTGGTTTTTTTAATGCTGTCCATTGTTTCCTATATTGCTTTCCAGAGTATCAGACAAAAGTAAACTGCTTAGTGGAATACAATGTATTGTTTAATGCTAGTGTAACACCCTTATTTGTGTACATCATAGTGCGAACTCATCAAGGTTTCATTTCAAATATGCTTTAGAATACTCACCCACATAGAGCAACTTTGTACAATACCCGCTTAGCCTTCCTTTTCAGAATGTATGATGTAAATTAATTTACTTATTTATCAATGCATTTTTTAAACATTTTTGCCGACAGTTTAGGAAGATCATAAAGGATATATTTTTGTTGAAAGTTTAGCACATACCTTAAAGGATCGTTTGTTTTTGATGATAGATTAGCTCAGAGCATAAACGATTTCTTTTTTTTTCTTATACTTTACTACGTCATTATATCAAACTTCAATGTTCATTTTGGAAGGGAGCAATTCTTTATAAAAATGTACAATGGCTTACTGTCTTCAAATTAAGCAAATAAATATAGAAAGGTTTACATTTAAACAAAATACGAAGAACATAAATATAAATTCTCTCTATTCATAGGTCACGTCCTTTGCGTTGTACAAAAGGTTTATTACCTGCAATACAAGTAAACAGGCGATCTTCTTTATGAGTTAAGGACCTGCAGATGGAGCTCCAGCATTGACTAAATATGTCATTCAAGAACATTAATACGAAAATGCATCATTTCGGCTGCGACATTATATAACATTTTCTTTGTCCATGCCACTAGGTGACAATATTAGAATATGAGATGTGCCTAATATGGATTTAGAGGAGTTGCGCTCGTCAAGCTATTTCCCATTTTTAATCACTGGCTGTTTATATAATTATTACTGTTATTATATACAATTTCCATAATTATTCTATCAGGGTCCTCCCCTCAGCAAAAACATACAAGCTAAATGATTTTTAAAAGTGCAAAAAAGTTAGTAAAGCACATTTTTGTTTCCTAATATGACCATATTACTGGCATAAATTAATCTCAAACTCTGGCATCCTTTACTACATGCACGCGGGACTAGTATGTTTCAATAGTCAGTCAATAGCTTATACGTCTTATATGCCAAAAATATAGAACTGTTGAACCATGACAACAATGAACGTACTTGACATCAATGTCTATGAGAAAATTGTAGGCTTAGAAACCTAACCCACCTTTCTCTCTCTCTCTCTCTCTCTCTCTCTCTCTCTCTCTCTCTCTCTCTCTCTCTCTCTTATTTGACTGGACTGATACAATGTCTTGTTAATTAGATAAAATCGAAAACGCGGTATAAGAAAGAGGGATCGGATATCCAGGTTTAAGTCACAGTGTAAAACTTTGATTGAAGAGTGACGAACAATGCAATGCAAGACAATAAAACACTATCACTTAGAAATTTTATTGAAATGAGCTGATTGGAAATAAACTTACTCGAACATTTCAAACAATTCTGAATCATTGGAATCAATCAGTTGTGAAGAATAATTTTCTTTCTTTACTAAAATTACACTACTGCTAAACCTTTTTGACGCCTTAAATGAAGTTAAGGAGGGCAGTCGATTCAATGTTTATTTAAGTGAAGACAAGGAGGGTAGATAATATAACAGACATTTTCTAAAAGTTTTAAAATTGCAATTATAATGAATCCTATTATTGTAAGTTTAAATCAAAGTAAATGAAAATTTTTAAATGTGAATTTCAAACATTGTAGTAACCAGTTTTAAGCAAACGATACGTATATCGTCTACAACACATACTCGCTGAACTATATAGTTTTGTAGCTAGGTGAATATTCTAGTGAAAACGGTCGGAGATTTAATAATCATTATATGTCAGTGTTATAGCTGTTACCATAATGAGATTAATTAAGACCATAGTGATTAGTTCACATTAAATTTTAAATTCTTATTATTTCAAACGTAGGCATTATCTATAAAATCCATGACAACATTTGATAAATCCTTTCATGGTTTATAATATCACCAATTATGATGAAAATAGTTTCTACAGCATTTAAGAAAACAATGTTCAAAACAACTTTGAAATTTGTTCGAGCAGTTCCACTTTATGTGACAATAGACTCGTTAACGAATTTCACGCCGTTTCCTAATGTAGATGAGGTCTTGTTTTCAGCATCTAACAAAATATACATAATTTGTTATTATATTTCTTATAAAGAAAAGTTTGGAAAATAAAAACAAATGACTACTTCTCATCTGATGGTTATATTATGGTAAATCAGACATAGTCCCTATGAACAAAGAGGCAACGGTTTTGGTAAAGCAGACATGGTCTATGTGCTCCAAGGAGATAATGGTTATGGTAAGGGAGAATAAACCCGAACTATCGTCTTGACAATGTATATTTTAAATGTTAGAAAATGACTTATCAGTGCAGATCAGAAGAATAAATACAATTGCAGTCTAATTAAGTCATCTAACACAAATCCCTATGAACATTCCCTTTTGTCTACATCTAGTGGTTTCGTATTCCCTACATTTTTTAAAATTATTTCATAAGTAATTTGCAAATTAATTTTAACTGAGGTGAGGAAAATCTGGCATAACAAGCAGAGCTAGTTGAATCCATTTGTTGATAAAAAAAACCAGGTATAAATCATTCAAAAAGACAACTTCAACTATTTTCGTATAAATGTTGAACATGCTCGGCTTGATGTGGAATAGTTGTATTTCTCACGAGGCTTAAATTATATAGTTATTGCTTATTTGATGGCCTTAGTTCCATAGTAATTACTTATTTAATAGTTTATAGTTATTACTTATCTGATAGCTTGAACTCTTTAGTTACTACGTATTTGATAGAGTGAATATACTGAATTGATGGACTGAATTCTATAGTTTTTATTTATTTGATGGCCTAAAAATATATCAACCAGCTTATCATAAAGTTATGCCACACCATATTGTATTCACAATAATATTTGCATATTTACACATTATCAACTTATCTCAGTAAAACTTATTTTAATGCATACAGGTCGGTTTATAATTAAAAGTGATTCTTTCAGTCATATACGTATTTTAAACAGCTATACGCTTCTAATAAACATTATTATATTATAAAAAATCAGCATGATCTTAAAACTGCAGAAATATAACAATGTCCTGTTTGAAACAAATATATTTTGATTTTAAATATATGTAAGAGATGTTGTACATCATTCAGGAAGATTTGTTTTTCATTTGAGAAAGAATTGTCCAAAATAAAGCAAAACATATGAGGCATTTTCTTATTACCATCGGTGAGATTTATAGTATTGTGTAATACTTTGTGCTTCCATGATGACAGATTCCATTACGATGAGAGGGATAATTTATGTGTTAAATTACAGGCCATTAGCTTTAGCTCAGGTAGAAGTAGGAACTACCTTTGAATACCAGTAAATTAATATAAAAATTCCAGTGAATAATTCCAGCACTTACGAAAAGACACGCTGAATTGTTTTAAAGAGACATATGTACTAAATACTAATTCATGCCAATAAAATAGGGATCTAAATATTTTTACCTTTCAAATACTTAGTATTAGTAATTTAATGGCACCTATAGACATCTGCCCTAATAAATCAAATTTGTGTTTTTATAAACAGTTTCCATCTTTCATACTTCAGCGTTCCCGGAGGACTTAACACATCAAATGTAGTACATTATATTTACTCCAACACCTGGTTGCAGTAATAAGCAGGACCTTGCTTAAAAAAGGGAAACCATTCATAACGAAATAGTGTACGTCACAAAGTATATACCCTAAATTAAGAATACCAAATAGGACACGATGAATTAATATTTGATCTGTACACATGAAATGGACTTAAATATGTTTTGAAGCATTACTGAATTTAACAACAACATTGGTTCCACGAAGAAGGCATTTGGAAGTATTATAAATGTACTCATGTAACTCTCAGACGTCTTAAATGTATAGGAAGTAGAGACGCATAATACATAATACTAGCATATGAAAAGCGTTTACAAGGATACCAGAACATGAAAACATTCATTCATATAATCTATAACACTGCGTAAAACAACTTTTTCGATCTCATAAACAAGATTATTTTTATTTTTTCAACGAAATTCTAGCAATAAGTCCGTTTTTTACACGGAAGAGATATTTTTCCCAATAAAATCAAACAGGTCGCATAAAAGATCAGTTGATAGTAAGAAAACGAACGTACACACACACAACACACGCAGGTACACATAAACACGCATGCATATATATATATATATATATATATATATATATATATATATATATATATATATATATATATATATATATATACACCAGACAGAACGGAAAGTGCTATCCCTGGATTCTATAGACGAATGCTTGATAATAGTAGGCAGAATTAATATTTAATACAAATAATACTATCATACAGGTTAGAGAATTTTTAATTGTACTCTACGGAGATTCGAACCCAGGTCCGCGGGTAAACGGCACCCATCGCCTTGCCAGTAAATATATGAGAATTAGTTATCAGGTCGTCATGCAAGTGTGTCTGCTACGCACGAGTGCATATAACACTGATTCAGCACCATCATTTATTGCTGATGCGTGCTTAGTCGTGAAGGAATATGGGCTGGTGTGTGCAGGCAAGGCGATGGGTGCCGTTTATCCGCGGACCTGGGTTCGAATCTCCGTTGAGTACGAATTAAAAATTCTCTAACCTGTATGATAGTATTATTTGTATTATATATATATATATATATATATATATATATATATATATATATATAGAGAGAGAGAGAGAGAGAGAGTTATACATATAATGCTTGAAAGCATTAAGTGAATATGTAAATATTTGAAAAGTTATTTATTGTATTTCAGAATGTTTTTTAAAAATCTCTTATTTTAATCAAGCACCTTCCTGTAGAATCCATCGATAGCAATGTCCACTACGTTTAGTTTATATTTGCAATTCTCTGTAACCTCATTGTATCTTGATGTCTGTCGTAGGAATATGAAATGACTATTTACTTATATGAGAATTGATTACTTGGTCAATATGCAGATGTGTCCCCTACGCACGAATGCCTATAACAGGGACTCTGTAGCATCATGTTTGATGATATATGCATGGTCGAGTGGTTATATGTGTTGGTGAGTGCAGGCAAGACGATTTGTACTCCGAATCTGCGGATTTGGGTTCGAATCTCTATACAGTAAAGACAGTTAAATTAAAATTTCTCCGACCTGTAATATATATATATATATATATATATATATATATATATATATATATATATATATATATATATATATAGATAGATAGATAGATAGATAGGGGTGGGGGTGCCATTAAATGATCAGAATTGGTATTTATAGATCTGTATATTGTACTTAATCACTCACAAAGTAAATAAAGTCCGAAGCTATTTATGTTAACTTTGTAACTGATTAAGTAACAATTTTGCAGGTCGATAAATATCTAAACATGATCATTTAGAATTCTAATCTTATCCCTTTCTGTTATCATATCAGCGTATTTCATTATTAAAACAATAACTTGCACCTAACTCTTAGTTTTCATTCAATAGCCTTTTCGCTGCACCAGAACACATAGCCCCTCTTGGCTTCTCAAGAGTTTTCGACTCTTTGCATAGTATTATAGGGTATAGTGTCAGAGCGGATCATGCCTGTGATCTGAAGAATTTAATATGGTCATTTGTTAGAAAAGTTGTATTTGTTTAAACCAGGCTATTCCTTTATTTTTCAACATTACGCTTGCGTATGGTACGTGTTTTTTTAACGTTATTTTTTCTTGCTTTCTCTGTATTTCTTTCAAAAGCAAATTGTATCCCAGTTTTAGTGAGCTCACTATGTGATCATGATCATTAAGAAGAGCTAATCGAAGCAAATGGGGATAATTTCTGAATGTTAGGATGTAAAGCCTGCCATGTGCTGCCTTTGGCAAAAGGGGTGAGTGTTGGAGTCAAGGAAAACCCGTGCGCTGTCATTGTTTCGACTTCTATTTGGCGATTTTAATCTGGGGCTTGTAAATGTTGATAGGTGGGTGGGGCTTGTTGTTGTTATTATTATAGCGTATGGCGCTGGTATAGATAAAGTTTCACATAAAATGACCTTGAAACAGGAACCAAAAGAAGTCCGGAGAATTTACCGATGTGTGCAATATACCAGATCAGTATCACATATCCGTATATATCCAATCAGATTGGAAACATCTCGGTCACTACATAACAATTGGGTATATATATATATATATATATATATATATATATATATATATATATATATATATATATATATATATGAGTGTCTGTCAGTCTGTGTGTGAAATGCCCCTACACTAAAAACAAAACGAAAAAATAGCCGATCATGTCATAACTTAGGGTGTAGTGCATGTACGTGTAACTTGCTCCTGGAAGCGAGCCTCATAAGCGACTTCTAAAGCCACTCCGATGTAAATAAACGGATGCAACCAGATCGCCGGTCTAATCGATTCTACGTGCTGTAGGTTGCACACGACTGGGTTAGTATTTGCAGTGTACAAAACTATCACGGCACTAATTTGTAAAGACTCTCTAGGTTTACAAGAGATGTAATTAAGAGAATTATTTGTAGAATTGGTTTGGAACGCATAAACACTCTATGCATGGCAGCAAATCGAGGACTCAACATGTGTTACTTCGTTTTAATGGTCTTATGATTTAATGGTCTTGCTGTTCATATATAGTACAAGACTGAGCAAATAAATTAACAACAACAAGACGTGTAAGTCTTTTGTCCCCCTCCCTCCCCGTCCCCATAGTAATGCTTGTACTGAAGGAGTAATTGGAACCTAAAAAAACTAACAGGCGCATCTCTCTGTTTATGGTTATTATAATATTATAATACATGTAATACACCCACCCGCCCATATATATATATATATATATATATATATATATATATATATATATATATATATATATATATATATTCAGTTTTGTTTTAAACAAAGAACACTTGCAGAATGGAATACCGTGCATCGTTTAGTGCTTATTCTCCCAGATGAAGTATATATCCTATATCTAACAAATATTGTATTTTTAAACGGCGTCTATTGCTCTTAAACGGCGTCTATTGTTCTCTAACGGCGTCTATCGTTCTCTGTATACCTTAGCACAGTTTAAAACAAAAGAAAACTTGCCGAGTAGTATACAGTGATATTGTTTAATGCTAGTGGCAAACATTTATTTCATAGATTGAATTATGATTTAAAATGCTGACTTGTATACATCATAGGTTGATATGTGATTTAAACTGCTTACTTGTATAAAACATAGATTGTTCTATGATTTAAAACGCTTATTTGAATACATCATAGATTAAAGTGTGATTTAAAATGCTTACTTATATACATCATAGACTAAACTATGATTTAAAATGCTTACTTGTATACATCATGGATTGAAGTGTGATTTAAAATGCTCGCTTGTGTACATCGGAGATTGAACTATGATTTAAAATGCATACTTGTATACATCATAGATTGAAGTGTGATTTAAAATGCTTACTTGTGTACATCGGAGATTGAACTATGCTTTAAAATGCATACTTGTATACATCATAGATTGAAGTGCGATTTAAAATGCTTGCTTGTATATATGATACATTGAACTACGATTTAGAATGTTTACTTGCATACATCATAGATTGAATTATGTTTTAAAATGCTTACTTACATACATCATATATTGAATTATGATTTAAAATGCTTACTTGTATACATCATAAATTGAATTATGATTTAAAATGCTTACTTATATACATCATAGATTGAACTATAATTTAAAATGCTTACTTGTATAGACATTAGATTAAACTATAATTTAAAATGCTTACTTGTATAGACATTAGATTAAACTATAATTTAAATTGATTAGCAACATCAGGCAATATTGGTACAATGCCTACATAACATTCGTTTCAAAATGTATCAAGTAAAATTGTTTTATCTTTCAAATTATTATAAACGGCTATTTTTGAAATTTTAGAGACCACAGAGAATAAACGAGCTTTTTCTAATTATACATGACCTCATCAATATTTCAAATTTAAGTGTACTTGTTGGAATATGGTAAATTCTTTGCTGAACTATACTTTCCTCAAATTAAGGAAATAAATACAGAAATCTTGAGACTGCAATAAAATATTGAGAACAAAAATATAATTGTCCTCTATTCATGGGCACATGCTTTGCTTTGTGCAAAATGTTTATAGCTTGCGACACAAGCAAGCAGACTAACTTAATTAAGGGTGAAGGACCCAGCAAGTGCCTGAACATGTCTTTCAAGAACTTTAATAATACGGTACAGCAATTCAAATCGGAAATTAAATGACACTTTCTTTAACAAGGTCTATAGGTGACTCACCTGGCATATGGGATGTGCCTGATCTGGATTTAGTGTGGTCAAGATCGTCAAGCTATTCTACATTTTAAACACTTGCTAGGCATTATATACAATTTCCTTCATGTTTCTTTCTAGGATCCCACCCCCATCTAAAACCTTAAAACTAAATATTTTACAAAATTTAAAGTTAGAAAATATATTTTGTTTGCAAATATGACTATTTTACTTGCATAAATATTAACTCTATAGACTACGGTCTTCAGCTCAAGTTCGCCCTTCAAAGTATTCCAGCGCCCCAAACGATCACCAATAATCACCAGTGTTACTTTTTCGGTCAGCTTCTTCTTCTCAGATCCGCTTCATAAAGCGGACCTATTTCTCTTTCGCCTCAAATATATTGTGGACAATGTGTGAATGTTGCTGTTCAAAGATTAGTCACTAGCGGAGTTTGTCGAAGGTATAACATCACTACATTTGCAGTTTTCCCGAACAAGAGCTGAATAACAAGCGACGTCGGAAATTGATTTGAGGGGTGGTAACTCTTAATTATATACTAAATATTTGAACGTCGCCTAACATCCTGATTATTTCAAAGAATGGTTAATGCCAGATAGTTATACAACAAATCATTTTCTAAATACTGATGGAAGGATATAAATGGGTATGTTGGTAGGTAAGTACCTATATACGTATATTGGTATATTGGAAAGTGGGTATCTAACTTTTTCTCCATCTGTTGTATTTATTAGCAATGCGAAAAGTTGAAATGGTGCATATGTTTGCCTTTCATTTCATGTATGTGTGTTGATGTATATGTGGATAGACGAGTGTATGTATGTATGTATGTATGTATGTATGTATGTATGTATGTATGTATGTATGTATGTATGTATGGCAGATAGACGAGTGTATGTATGTATGTATGTATGTATGTATGTATGGCAGTAGGAAGAGTAGAATTAAGGGGTGTATAAGTTACTACTGGTTCCTACCTAATTATCTCTAGCACGCTACCTGGATACATAAGTGTTAATTGCTAAGAATCAATTACTTATTACACATACTTACATAGTAACTATTTTGAACCATATATTTTATATATGTTAAGGAAATTAGCCTGTCTGCAAGAAATCCCAATATAATCAAGTCTAGAATGGAACTACAATGTAACCTCAGTGACTCTCGTTTTATTAACGATCCACGATGCAGTCACAATGTGGTAATGCCATATTATTTACAGGACAAAGCAATATCTCAAAGTTTCATTGGAGCACAGGAAATGTATGACTATATTAATAATATTTGAACTGATGTCACCACCTAGAACTGCTCCGGTAGTGTAAGTGGTTAGAGCATCCGCACGAACCCAGGTCGAGTCAGACTAAAGATTTATAAAAATGGCACTACCAGTTGCTCGCTTGGCGCTCAGCATTAAGCGGTTAGTGCTAGAAGTTGTCCACCTAGTGGCAAGACAATGTAACTGGGTGGAACATGATACTACATGTCTGCAGCATCATGCTTCAGTACTTGACATCACTATAAATTGCCGTACTGCAGACATCCTAGCGATATGTCTGAAAAATTGTTAAAGCTACATTAAAAATGTAGAGCGCGCGCGCGCGCGCACACACACACACACACACACACACACACACACGCATGTCACCACCTAGATGTATTAGTAGAACTGACCAAATGATTCAGATGAATACCGCTACTGATGTCACGAGCCTTTCGGACAACCCTAGACATATAAAAATATTGTCGCAACGAGTCAGTTGACTACAACAAATGATGTAGTGGATGGATGAATTTTAAACTATGATACCATGTGCAATATGTCTATAGTTTAAAATATAACTTCAAATAATCCCATACGCAGAGTAAATTGGAAACAATGCCCGAACTGCTTTGTCTATCAAAGGTATTGAGTGAAGTTGTTCTTTATCTATCAAATCATTTTAAGCGAGTTTGTTTCAAAGTTTACCGAGCGCAAAGTATAAAGGATATAGTTTCATTTCGTGTACGCTGTAGTAATCACTACAGAATATGCATATATCTTACATTTAGCATAGCTGTCCTTTGTTTCCTTATAGCTTATCAAAGTTTCAAACAAAATAAAACTTGCCTAGTTAATTACTGTGTATTGTTTAGTGCTAGTGTCAAACCTTTACTTGTATGCATCATAGAGTGAAATCGTTAAGATTTCGTTTTAAATATGCTTTAAAATGCTCACCCACATAGAGCAACGTTAGAACAATACCCGATTAACTGCCTTTTTCAAAATATATCAGGCGAACATTTTGTTATCTTTCAAAGCATTTTTGACAATTTTTTGTTTGTTTGAAGTTCAGCAAGATCATAAAGAATACCTTTTTGTGCGCCCGTCAAGCTATTTCTAATTTTCAGCACTGGCTATGTATAAAATAATTACTATTATCACAATTTCCATAATTAATTTCCATAATTATTCTGTTAGGATCCTCTCCCCCCACCCCGAAAAAAAACCCAACATAAGAACTAAAAGATTTTTAAAAATGCAAACAAGGTTAGTAAATCACATTTTTTTTCCTAATATAACCATTTTACTGGAATTAATTGCTCTTCAGCTCGAGCATCGTTTGCTACCTGCACTCGGGACTAATATGTTTCAATAGTTAGTCAATAGCCTATACATATTATATGCCAACAATATAGAAGTTCTGAACCATGACAGCAATGAAAGTACTTGACCTCAACGTCTTTGAGTAAACCATAAGCATAGAAACCTAACCCACCTCACTTTCTCATTAGACTGGACTGCCACAATGTCTTGTCAAGTCAATAAAAGCGACAACGCGGTAAAAGAAAGAGGGATCGGATATCCAGGTTTAAGTCACGGAGTCAAATTCTGAATGAAAAGTGACGAACAATGAGACGAAAGACAATAAAACCCGAGCACTTAGAAATTTGATTCAAATGTGCTTATTGAAAATAAACTAACTTGAAAATGTTGAATCATTGCAATCAGTCAGATTGAATCAAGGCAACAATGAAAGTACTTCTCTCTCATGTGATTGGACTGACACAATGTCTAGTCAATTTGATAAAATCGACAACACGGTATAAGAAAGAGGTATCGGATATCCAGGTTTAAGTCACAGTCTCAAAGTCTGCGTGAAAAGTGACGAACAATGCGATGAAAGATAATAAAATAAGAGCACTTAGAAATTTGATTCAAATAAACTTATTGAAAATAAACTGACTTGAACACTTAAAACAATGTTGAATTATTGTAATCAGTCAGTTGGGAAGAAGTAATTTTTTTTCTTTGTTAAAATCATTGTACTCATAAATCTTTTTGACGTCTTGAATAAAGAAAAGGAGAGCAGTCGATTCAACGTTTAATCTAAATGAGGACAAGAAGGGTAGTTAAAATAACAGACATTTTCTGAAAGTTTAAAATTGCAAATATAATGAATCATAATTTTTTAAGTTTAAACCATAATTAATGAAAATTTTAAAATATGAATTCTAACTTTTTAGAAACCAGAGTGAAGCAAAAGATTCGTGTTGCATCTAAAGCTCATACTCACTGAACTCTGTGGTTTTGTAACTATGTGAATATTCGAGCGAACACTGTTAGAGATTTACTAATGTTATCGCTGTTGCCATAATGTGACTGATTTAGTCCTTAATGATTACTTTAAATTAAATGTTAAATCCTTATAAATTCACGTGTAAGCATTCGTGTGAAAATTCAATAATCCTATCAACATTTATAATGTCACCAATATTACGAAGAAAATTGTTTTGACGCCACATAAGAAAACAATGTTTAAAACAACTTAATATTTTTTCACGCAGTTTCACTTTTTGTTACAATAAAGACAACAAAATCTCTATAACGAAGTTCACGCTGTTTCCTAATGTAGGCGAGTTCTTCTTGTCAGGATAAAACGAAATGTGCATACTACTTAGCTATATTTCCTATAAAGAAACAAAACATGGAAAATAAAGACAAATGGTGGTACCTAGTTTGAAACAAGATTATTCTGAGTGTACATATATGTAGCAGCTATTGAACATCATGCAGGAAGATTTGCTCTTCATTTGAGAAAGATTTGTCCAAAATAAAGAGAAAAGGCATTTTCTTATTTTCATCAGTGAGATTTAGTATTGTGTACTACATTGTGTTTCCATGATGGCAAATCCCTAACGATCAGAGGGATAATGTATGTATTAAAAACTATAGGCAATTAGCTTCAGTTTAGGTAAAAGTAGAAATACCCGTGAATACCAGTAAATTAATATGAAACGTCCAGTTAATAATTCCAGCACTTACTAATAGACACTTTGAATTGTTTTAGAGACATGTGTACTAATTATTCATTCGTGCCAATAAAATAAATAAAGTTCGTGCTTTTATATTCAGTTTGCACCTTTCACACCCCAAATGTAGTACATTATATTTACTCTGGCGCAAATCTGGTGGCAATAATAAGCAGGACCTTGAAAATAGAGATAGCATAAGTCACAAAGATGAAGGTGTAAATTAAGAAAGCATTCATTCATATATTGAAGAAACAGTACATTTCGCAGATATGTTGAGTATGAAGTAATTAGAGACAAAAGAAAGGAATGGTAAAATGGAATATTACATTGACTTGCATAATATTCTACTGATAAAGTCGAAATCATATTCATAGAAACCCACACTACTCCTCCTTCTCTCTCTCTCCCTCTCTCATTTGACTTCACTGACACAATGATTTGTAATATCGATACAATCCGTGAAGCAGGACGTACTGGTTTAAGTCACAGTGGCAAACGTTACGTGCAAAGTGATGATCAACTCTATAAAGGACAACATAGAACTAGCAGTGTGAAATAGGATTTAAATTAATTTAGTAACAGGGAACATATTTGAATTGTTTTACTTGGATGTTTGTAATCAATCAGTTGTTAAGAAGTAATTCTCTTTTCCTTCCTGGTAGACCTTAACGATGGTAGCTGATTCAAGGTTAAATTTAAATGAAGATAAGGCGGGTAGTTCATCCAAGATTCCATTTAAATGAGGCAAAGAGGGCAGTTGATTGAAGATTCCATTTAAATGAGGTAAAGAGGGTAGTTGATCCAACATTCCATTTAAATGAGACAAAGAGGGTAGTTGATTCAAGATTCCAATTGAATGAGACAAAGTTGATCCAAGTATTGATTTAAATGAGGCAAAGAGGGTAGTTGATTCAAGATTCCATTTAAATGAGACAAAGTTGATCCAAGTATCGATTTAAATGAGGCAAAGAGGGTAGTTGATTCAAGATTCCATTTAAATGAGACAAAGTTTATCCAAGTATCGATTTAAATGAGGCAAAGAGGGTAGTTGATCCAAGTATCGATTTAAATGAGGCAAAGAGGGTAGTTGATCCAAGTATCGATTTAAATGAGGCAAAGAGAGTAGTTGATCCAAGTATCGATTTAAATGAGGCAAAGAGGGTAGTTGATCCAAGTATCGATTTAAATGAGGCAAAGAGAGTAGTTGATCCAAGTATCGATTTAAATGAGGCAAAGAGGGTAGTTGATCCAAGTATCGATTTAAGTGAGGCAAAGAGGATAGTTGATCCAAGATTTAATTTAAATGAGGCAAAGAGGGTAGTTAATCCAAGATTTAATTTGAATGAGGCAAAGAGGGTAGTTGATTCAAGATTCCATTTAAATGAGGCAAAGAGGGTAGTTGATCCAAGTATCGATTTAAATGAGGCAAAGAGAGTAGTTGATCCAAGTATCGATTTAAATGAGGCAAAGAGAGTAGTTGATCCAAGTATCGATTTAAATGAGGCAAAGAGGGTAGTTGATCCAAGTATCGATTTAAGTGAGGCAAAGAGGATAGTTGATCCAAGATTTAATTTAAATGAGGCAAAGAGGGTAGTTAATCCAAGATTTAAATTGAATGAGGCAAAGAGGGTAGTTGATTCAAGATTCCATTTAAATGAGGCAAAGAGGGTAGTTGATCCAAGTATCGATTTAAATGAGGCAAAGAGGGTAGTTGATCCAAGATTTAATTTGAATGACGACAAGAAGGGCATTTATTTATAAAGACTCATTTTCTAAAGTTTTAAAATCGCAAGAATTATGAATCATAGGTTTGTAGGTTTTACATATAGTACATTAAAATATCTTTAAATATGAATTTCAAACATTTTCAAATACACTTTTTGTCAGAGATTTGTATGTCCTCTAAAATACATTCACACTAAAAGTTGTAGTTATGTATCTTTAGTCTTCCGAGCAAATGCAGGGATTCATTAGCCATTCTGTACCAATGTTATAACTGTTGATCATAATGATATTAATTAAGTCCTTAATGATTAATGGACATTAAATTGTAAAGCTAATAATTTCAAAGCTAAGCAGTATCTATAAAATCCATGAGAAAATTCACTAACGCCTTTCATGGTTTATATTACCATTTTGAAGCAAATAGTTTCGACAGCATTTAAGAAAACAATATTCAAAACAACTTTGAAATTTTTCAGGCAATTTCACTCTCTTTTGTAATAAATTCTCTATAAAGGTAACATTTCCTGATGGAGGTGTGCTCTTTCTTTCAAAATCTACAAAAATGCCTTATAAAATGTAAAATGAAGAGAAATGAGTCATTTCTCATTAGATGGTTATGGTAAACAGACATAGTCCCTATGATCCAAAGAGAGAATAACCACGAATTATCGTCTTTAAATGTATATTTTAAATGTTAAAAACGAATTATCAGCCGATATAAGAATAATAAATACATTTGTTGCCTAATCAAGTCATCTGCACATCCCAATAAATATGCTACCGAATGTTTTTTGTTTACATTAAGTGGTTTGTATTTGTCGTCTTCACGGTGTTTGCAAGAAAGTGTCATATTCCAAGTTTTATTGAAAAATGTATTAATCTAATTGAAAAAGTACTATAAAATCTCTCCTGTCATCTCTCAAATTTCATTATTGAGTATGGAGTTGTTTATACGCAGTTATGCCCACAATATATTATTATTATTATTTGTGCCTAACCATGCTTACAGCCAAATGGACGTGAACAGATAATGATCCGAGCTGTAAAAGGAGGGGGGGGGGTCTTAACTGTTCCAAATGTTAAATGTGGATAGAAAGGAATATTGCTATAATGGCCTGAAAGTCAAACCAGAACATCATCGATACGTACAAAATATGCTATAAAATAAGATGCATTATTTTTGCTCCTATTGTGCTCAAGCATATTTCTTATGGGCATGCTTAACTGTACTCATTCATATAGATATATTATCTGATCATTTAATAGAAAAATTTTATTACATACAGTTTCTATAATTATTTCATAATTATGCTTTTAGCGAATGAATCAGATTTAGCTCACGCGAGTTAGATTCATTCGCTAAAAGCATAATTATGATAACAAACATAACCAGTTAAATCCATATTTTACAAAAAGCAAGTATAGAAAATATGAAAAAACAAATACAAAAATTTTAGTATAAATGTTGAAAATTTGAAACTTGGTGTATAGTAGTTACCGTATCTCCCCCGAGGCCCGAATTTTAAAGTTATTACTTATTTGATGGTCTGAATTATATAGTTAGTATATATTTGATGGCCGTAATTAAATAATTACTTACTGGATGGCCAGAATTCAATAGTTATTAATTATTCGATGGCTTTACTTTTACTGGTATTGCTTATTAAATGGCATGTATTAGTTATTAATTATCTGATGGATTGAACATTACAGTTTACTTATTTGATGCCCTGAATTATATGTTTATTACTTATTTGATGCCCTGAATTCTATGTTTATTACTTATTTGATGGCCGGAATTTTATAGCTATTATTTATTTGATGGCCTATTTATGAGACATAAGAAAATAATTCAATCGGCTTACCATAAAGATAGGTCACAAATAACATATATATATATATATATATATATATATATATATATATATATATATATATATATATATATATATATATATATATATATTCCCACGTTATCTCAGTCATCCTGGTTTGGTACACTAGTCAGTTTATAATCAAAAGTGATTCCTTCAGTTACAGATAGATTTCTCACTTATACATCTTACATGCCAAACAAAAGTTAGAACTGCTGAATCATAAGCACAATGAAAGTACTTGACCTCAATGTCCATGAGAAAACCAAAAACACAGAAACCTAACCAACCTATCTCTCATTTGAATGCACTGACACAACACCTTGTCAGTTCGAATAAATCGTCAACGCGGATTAAGAAAGATGATCGGATATCCAGGTTTAAGTCAGTGTCCAACTTTGAGTGAAAAGTGAGAACAATGCGATGAAAGACAATAAATCACTAGAACTTAGAAATTTAATTCAAATGAGCTTGTTGAAAATAAACTGACCTGAACATTTAAAACAAAGTTGAATCATTGTAATCGGTCTGTTGGGAAGAAGTAATTTTCTTTTCTTTACTAAAATTACTGTCATGCTAAACATTGTTATGCCTTGAATAAGGTTAAGGAGGGAAATTGATTCAAGGTTTAATTTAAATGAGGACAACGAGAGTTGCTTATTGACAGACATTTTCTAAATGTTTTAAAATTGCAAATATAATAAATCATAATATTATAAGTTTACATCATAGTTATCGAAAAGTTTTAAATGTGAATTTCAAACCTGATAGAAACCAGTTTTAAACAAAAGAGTCGTATATCCTCTGAAACACATACTCGCTGAACCCTGTACTTTTATAGCTAGGAGAATATGCTACTGAACACTGTCAGAAATTTATTAATCATTATGCACTAATGTTATAGTTGTTGCCATAACTAGATTAAGTCCTTAAAGATTAGTTGACATTAAACTTTAAATCCTTATAATTTCAAACGTAAGCAATATCTCTAAAATCCTTGAGAAAGTTCAATAACTCCCTTCATGGTTTATAATATCACCAATTATGAAGAAAATAATTTTGACAGCATTTTGTTAAGAAAACGATGTTCAAAACAATTTTGAATTTTTTCTTAGCTATGTTTCTTGTTATTAAAAAAAAATGGAAAATAAAGACAAATTGTTGCACTTCGCATCTGATATTTATGGCTAAATAGATATAGTCCCTTTTATCCAAAGAGACAATGACCCACCAATTATCGTCGACAAAATCGTATATTTTCGATGTTAGAAATGAATTATCAGTGTAGATCAGAAAAAATAAATACGGTTGTAGGCTGGTCAAGTCATCTACACATCTGTATGACCATTGATTACCGAATGCTTTTTGGCTATATCTAGTGGTTCCGTATTACCTACAGTTTTTAAAATTTGCAAATTAATTTTAACTCAGGTGAGATAAATATAATATAACAAACATCACGAGTTGAATCCATTTTTAGAACGGTTATATGTAATGCAAGAAGACCGATTGGAGGATTTTCGTACAAATGTTGTAAATGTCTCACTTGATGTGGGGTTGTTGTTGTATCTCTCACGAGGCTTGAATTATATAGTTATTACATATTTGATGGCTTCAAAAGTATATAGGTAGTACGTACTAGAAAGCTTAAGGTCTGAAGACTAAATATAGTTATTACTTATGTGACGGCCTGAGTTCTACTGTAACTACATATTTGATAGCTTAAAAAGTATATAGGTATTACTTACTTGATAGCTTGAAGTCTAAAGTTATTACTTATTGTGTAGTCTGAGTTCTATTGTTATCATTTATTTTATGGCCTAAAAAATAAATCAACCAGCTTACCATAAAGACAGGCCTCGTCTCTTTACATACCATTATAGTGTAGGGGTCAGGGTGGATGATGTCAGTAATCTGAAGAATTTAATATTGTTATTTGTTAAAAACAATTGTTGTACTTGTCTAGACTAGGCTATTTCCTTACTTTTCAACATTACGATTGCTTATGGTACATATTGTTTTAACATTTGTTGTTCTGCTTTCTATGCCACATGCTTCCTTTGGCAAATGTGGTGAGTGTTGGAGTGCAATAAGGCGCGTGCGATTCCATTGTTTCGACTTTTATTGGGCGATTTTAATCTAGGGGTTGTATATTTTGATCGGAAATCATCGGGGTAGGTGGGTTGAGCTTGTTGTTATTATTATAGCGTAAGACGCTGGTATAGATGAAGTTTCACCTAAAATGACCTGGAAACATGGAACCAAGAGAAGTCCTGAGAAATTATCGATGTGTAAAAAATTCCAAATCAGGACGATTGCGTGACCCTTTATATCTATTGAGATTTCAGCAACCTCGGTCAGTTAAAAAATGTAAATTGTATATGTGTGTGAGTGTGTGTGTGTGTGTGTGTGTGTGTGTGAGAGAGAGAGAGAGAGAGAGAGAGAGAGAGAGAGAGAGAGAGATGCCCCTACCTCTAACCAGAAATAGCTGATCATATCGAAGTTTGGGGTGTAGTGCAGGTACATGCAACCCCTATGATACAAAAAAAAAAAAAAAAAAAAAACAACGGATAAAACCAGATCGCTGGTTGGATCCAGCCATGTAGGTTGGACATGACTCCTGTAGTACTTGCAATGGTCAAAACTACCACGGCACCAATTTGTAAACTTTTTCTAGGTCTACAAGAGATGTCATTTCACCAGTATTTGTAGAACTGGTTTGAAACGGGTAAACAATCGAAGTATGGCAGAAAATAGGGAAAAACCGTGTTTCTTTGTTTTAGTGATATTCATTTTCATATATAACGGAATTTTTTGAAGCGATAAATACAGTACAAGACTGAGTAAATATATTGACGGCAATACGACATGACAGTCGATTGGCCCCCTCACCTCCGTCCCCATAGTAATGCTTATCCTAGAGAGGAGTAATTGTACATAATAATTATGATTATCATATATAAATTACCTAATAATTATGGTTATTATCACAGACACACACTACATAGTGTAATGTAAGAACAATGCCCCATAGCGTTTGGTTTTAAGAGTGTAATGTTAGAACAATGACCCATAGCGTTTGGTTTTAAGAGTGTAATGTTAGAACAATGCCCCATAGCGTTTGGTTTTAAGAGTGTAATGTTAGAACAATGCCCCATAGCTTTTGGTTTTAAGAGTGTAATGTTAGAACAATGATTTAAGAGTGTAATGTTAGAACAATGCCCCATATCTTTTGGTTTAAAGAGTGTAATGTTAGAACAATGCCCCATAGCTTTTGGTTTTAAGAGTGTAATGTTAGAACAATACCCCATAGCTTTTGGTTTTAAGAGTGTAATGTCAGAGCAATACCCCATAGCTTTTGGTTTTAAGAGTGTAATGTTAGACCAATGCCCCATAGCTTTTGGTTTTTAAAATCTTTCGAGTGTCAGTGTTCGTTATCTATTAAAATATTTTAAACGACTTTTTCTTGTAAGTGAAGCGAGTTCAAAGTATAAAGGATTTCTTTCCCGACTACGAGGTATTATTTACCCCAGAATAAGCATATATCCTGTTTCTATCATATATAGTCATATAAAGGCTGTCCATTAGTTTCGATATATCTTAGCACAGTTTAAAACAAAAGAAAATTTGCAGAGTGTAATAGGGGATATTGTTTAGCGTGGGTGGCAAACCTTTACTCGTATTCATAATAGATTTAACTACGAATTAAATTGCTTATGCAGATCGAGCAATATTGGTACAATGTCTACGTAACTTTCGTTTTCAAAATGAACCAAGTAAAATTGTTCTATATCTTTCAAAGCATTTTAAACAACTATTGTTGAAAGTTTAGGATCACAGAGAATAAGGGTCTTTGTTTCTAATTATAATTTCTTTTCTAAACCTAATTATATTTATTTCTAATTATATTTGACACCATCATTATCTCAGATTTGAATGTACACGTCTGAAGGGGTTAATTCTTTGCAGAACTGTACACTGATATACTGACTTCAAATTGAGGAAATAAATACAGCAAGCTTTACATTCAATAAATACAAATAACAAAAATATAAGTATTCCCTAATCATAGGTCGAGTGCTTCACTTTGTACAAAAGAGTTTATAGGTCGCGTGCTTCACTTTGTACAAAAGAGTTTATACTTGCGACACAAGGAATCATTCTATCTTCATCAAAGGTGAAGGACATGCAAATGGAGCCCCAGCAGTCACGTGACTGAATATGTCTTTCAAGAACATTAATACGAAAATGTGGCATTTCGTCTCGGACATGAGATATTTACTTTGACCAGGTGTATAGGCGACTCACTTCGAATATGGGATGTACCTGATCTGGATTTATTGGGGTCAAGTTCGTACATATTAAACACTGGCTAGGTGTTATTATACAATTTTCTTCATGTTTCTTTTTAGGATACCATCCAGGTCCAAAGCATTAAAACCAAAAGATTAAACAAAAATATAAAGCTATTAAAATACATTTTATTTACAAATATGACCATTTTATTGGCATAAATTTCAAATTCCATGAACTCCTGGCTCCGATCTCAAACTGTCAAAGATTTCCCTGTTTTCCAAACAAATTTTTAAGAGTCAGACAACGCACCTCTAACGTCAGTACATTGTTAGGGTCTCCAAGTAACAAAAATAATAAGATAGCAGTTTAACTACACAAAACACATTCATATTACCTCTATTTATAATTGGGAGAGGTGACTACTATCTGGCAATGTATTTTTCAGATATTAATCTAACTACACAAAAGCATATTGATATTACCTGTTATTCGAATAAAATTACTTACTAAAGGAATTTATTAACACAGATGCATAACAAGGTTAAGCTTAGACTTTGCACAATTGCACAACGTGAATGAATTAAGACCTGATACAGATGCATATTATGGTTGAGTTCAGACTTGACACATATGAATATCATGGTTGAATTCAGACTTGCTACAAATTCATTTCATGGTTGAGTTTAGACTTGGTACATATTCATAGTATGATTGAGTGCAGACTTGACACAGATCTATAAAATAACAATCATTCTGGTAGTGACTTAAATGTAGGACGATAGTGACTAATACACACTGTGGTGCAGAAATGTTTTGAAATTCCATTAATTTAACGTTCACAATTTTGGGATGCTTCCGATCTGGTCATTCAGAAAATCACGATAGATCAAATATTAAGTTGATAAATAAATTAATAAACAAATCCGTTCATCAATCAGACTTCTTACGTAGGTGTTTAACTAAAACGGTTCCTTCAATTATGGAAACCGCGGTGGCTCGGTGGTTAGCGTACTTAAATGTATAATGTTTCCATGGAATTGTCCGATCCATTTTACGTTAAGTCTCTTGCTATGATAACTGACATAAGTTTTCCCGAGTATTTTTTTCCAATCGACGCTCCTAACACCTGTGAAGGTTTATGTAGAAACTACTCTTTACCCTTACGGTTCATTAGTAATTCCAGCATAATATCCACTTTTCTTAGTCACATTTTGTTTTGTGATTTTTTTTTCTAAAGTAACGAACATGTTGCAAATTGGTTCTTAGGTCGATTGAAAAGTTATACATTTTTTAAAAAAATTAACAGACGCTCGAAACCTCCAGGTGATAGAAGGACTTATCTATTAACCCTCCCCCCAATTTACTTATTGCGGCCTTTGTACATCGATATGAAATCAGGGCATATATTTGATAATCATGCCCTTGATCAAACAAATGA
This sequence comes from Megalonaias nervosa, assembly GCA_016617855.1. Taxonomy (NCBI): domain Eukaryota; kingdom Metazoa; phylum Mollusca; class Bivalvia; order Unionida; family Unionidae; genus Megalonaias; species Megalonaias nervosa. The sequence goes on along the minus strand of JAECUM010095737.1, from coordinate 33,967 downwards.
TCAACATGACAATTGTACTAATCAAAGACATCCGACGCATTGTTTGGTCAGAAACGTATGATTGTGCAAGCCATGCAAGATAGCCATATAACTGGATGTACTCATACATACTCCAAAATATCCAGCATTGCAAAACAGCCATACAACTTTATGTATCCATACATACTCTAAATCATCCAGACATGCAAGAGAGTCACATGACTTGATGTGCCCATGTATATTCGAATCAACCGGACATGTAAGACAGACATACCAGTTTTTGTAATAATACAGAATCTAAATCGGAGCACCGAGTGATCGAGAGGTCGAAAGCGCTCGCTTTTACTGATCACTGTCATCACACCTCTGTTTGAGTGGGTTCGAGTCTCGGACTCGACTAATCTGGGTAATTGAGAAAACTGCAAGTAACTTCTCTTGGATTAGCAGTTCATATCTTTGTTTTCCCCGGGTTCTTCCTCCACCAGTTATACTGGCCGCCATATATAGCCTTTCTTGCATTGATCAATGGCGTTAGACCCCAAAACTACAACAACATACTCTAAACCATCCAGACTTGCAATACAGCCATATAACTTTATGCTTTCATAACGCTCTAAATCATCCATCTCAAACCAATATTCGAATTCGAGCAGGACTGAGTATGGGAATAACTTTACAAGAGAGTATGAACTGATTTTCTTCAGTGAAATATTATGTGTTTAGGTAATAGTTTTGACACAATGGCCTATACGCGGTTTATGAAAACAAATGAACACTTAAGAATGCTTATATATTCCTTTGTTCACAGCTTTATAACAAAAAAAATATCGATTCTTATTTATAAATAATGGACAATAATCATAGAAATATTTTTATATTTTATATCTAGCAAGATTTCTATTTGAAAAATTAATTGTAGGAATCATTATGATCTGTAAATAAGGATTCATGGGTAATCTGTTTCTGTCCAAATTGTTTCACAACACCAGGAAATTCCGTAAAAAGAGGAACACGTTTTTAACTAGGTATTTAAATAATGAACGGGAGGTGATCAAAATGCAGTAGTGATATGAAATATATATATATATATATATATATTTATTTATTCCTGATTTAGTCTGACAAATATTTTACTGGTTAAAGTTATTGCACGACCCTTTGTATTTTACTGCGTAAAGTTATTGTACAGTACGTATACATTAAATTTACAGATATAAACGATTGGATATGCTTTTGGATTCTGATTCAATGTCCAAAATCAATCTCAGTTTCTACCGGACCCGAATTATTGATTTTAGTTTTGTAGTAAACATGTTTATCTCATTCTGAGTCTTGAACTCTAGAAATTCCTAAGATTTGCCTGGTCTACCTGTTCTTTACTACACATTTTATATTATATTAGTAAAGGACTTTTAAATATAACTAAGATTTTATCCTGTAAACATTATGAACCTTCTAAGGAGTAACTTTCTATTAGGTATTGGTATATTTTTAATTAAAAATTTGTTAACTGTGACCTGAGGTCAGGTAGAAGACAATATAATCTTGTTGCTGGAAACATTATTCATTCGTACATTAAGATCTTGGCAGCATCAACTGTATTATGTTGCATCCAATATTTAATTTGTGCTAGAATGTATTTCTTCACATTATTTAATTCAATTCTCTGGAAATAGGAAGTGCTCTACAAAAATAACATTCTTAAAAATAGGAGTTTGAATTTATACTGAAGTTTCGAAAAAGGATTTAATTATTTGATTGTATTTTTGTGCTCCAACAAAGACTATTTACACATCATTAGTCTACGGGCCACCACAGGCACATCTACACCGTCAGCTTTGGATTTATTTTGGATGTCCACTAAAGTTTATTCAGCACTTTAATTCTTAGGACTTGTGTCTGTAATTCTAGGATCATTTGGATTTAATCCAGAACACCGTCAGTGCCTTTTTTCAATTTTCACTTTGTATTCTGTGGAAATAAATTAATTTTGAATTCTGCAAAGTATGTTGCTTCTCACTCTTTTCTATTACTCATATTAGGACTGCAAAGTAATAATAGTAGTTGTTTCTCATGGACTGGCAAGCACAGAGAAAGAAAAAATAGGTGCAAGTAAAAATTGGAATACCAGTATGCAAACTTCAGAGTTTTGCGGTAACAACTTGGCCCTCATTCATTGGGTCCCGATAATCTCTTGTCTCTACATTATCTGCCTAGATGTGCTCGAACCACACGAAAGAGGTATACATAGCGCAACAGAAGTCATTCGATCCCCGAAAGCCCTTGAAGTAATTCTTTGCAATTAAATAAATCAGACAGGTAAGGTTCATAACCTAGCTCTCAACTGAATGTATCCTTAAACATCAGGAAGCGTGTGCTAGTGGTGTGAGCACAAGGTCATTTGGGGTAGAAGGATTAGGTACGAAATCTTAAACTCCCATTATTTGCCTACTTAATAAGACTGCCCCCAATTATTCAGTTCAATACAGCGACTGATGTAGTGGATCTGAAACTTTGACAAACATTATTACAGGTCCTTAACACTAATATAATTGTTGGAAACATTGCTCCCAACACCACCAGTGATATCTATTTTTCGCCACTAACAAGCGAAACAAAAACTATTTAGATGTACACTACCTAATATGAATTGCCCGGTGTATCCAGATTAGTTTGACAAATACTGTACCGTTAAAGTTATTGTTCGACCCTTAGTAGCATAAAACCTATTATTTAAGGCTCTGTATACGGTTGCTAAGGAAACCAGTGGAGAAAAGCATATCGGTCAAGGAGATAGTAAATACGTTATCACTTTTCAAAGTCATCACACATTCAGTTAAACTACAACACCATATTTAATTTGCTATACCGTATACAGGTTTCTCGAAAAGCAAATCCCTTTATGGCACGTTGACCGCCTATTTTACTAGTGACTTATACTTCACAGTCAGTTACAGTGAGTTAGGTATATTGGTATCTGGTTTCAGTATACTACACGCATCTGTACATACTACTAAATTTACTGCGGTACTCAGTTAGATGCATTATTGTGACCCTGCTTTAATGTTGAAAGTCAAAATACCCCGAAAGGCACTCATCACCGAACATGGCAGGAGCAAAACAGAAGATACGTGACACTTTATTTAGTGACAATAGAACTAACTAAAAAGAAGTAGTATACCGCCACAGAAGATAATATATTGTACAGACAAAAATAGGTCAAGGCTTCTATTTTGTATTATGATCAGGGTATGTCTATTATTCTCAACGACAATTAGCCACCGAGACGTACTCGGTTCTTTTGAAATGCAGGCGTTTGTAAAGTTTGATAATGCTCTATTGTGCTAGTCCAATATTTCACAGGTGTGTGTCGTCCAACATTGTCCTGATATCAATCAAGACAGAAACTATGAAGAGGCCATCTTAAAGGATTTGATTTATTTGTAATCCCGATGAGACGAGCAGTTTTATTTTTTAATCTCTATATTGAAATGGTTCATATGGCTCAGTCTGAACAATAGTTTGGTTTTAAAAAAAAATGCTTTTAATTGATGTCTTTGAAACGAGTTCCGTCCTTATTAATCATTGTATGCGAATATGTTAACCTTGTATATAGACAAAAGATCAATTCCTTCTTAATGTCTTATTAAGAAGTCCTTATAATGGTACATTTGTCCAGAGTATTACATTTGTTATAACTGCATCTAGCAGTAGAATTGTTATTCAATTTGTAAAACACATAGTGGCAATCATTAATTATACATTCTGGATGGATGCGCATGAAATGATTTATACAGACGATATTATGAAATGCGCGAAGATGAATGCCTACTTTGTAATGGACAAAACCACATCCTGGAGAATTGTTCACTTTTCCCTGTTAGTCTACTTTTTGTACAAGACCACTTCGGGGGCCTAAGTAGTTAGAGCGTCCAACTCGTATGCGGGAGGTCGCAGGTTCGAACCCCGGCCGATTCATACCGAAGACTTATAAAAATGGTACAAGCAGCTGCTCTCACCATTAAGAGGTTTGTGTTAGGACTGGTCGGCCTGGTGTCAGGATAATGTGACTGAGTAGGACATCATGCTACATGTCTGCGGCATGATGTCCCAGTGCCAGACATCACTATAAACTGCCACACTGCAGACATCTTATCTATATGACTGAACAACTGTGAAAGATACGTTAAAAATCCAAGTCACACACAAACACATACTTTCTATACATTAACCGTCTCCATTTGCTTCAACAAACCACATGAACAAGGTATACCTATCGCAAAGGTTGATCCTCTGAAAGGCCTTGAAATAACAGTTTGCATTGAAGCTATGCGACATGTAAACTATTCGTAACCTAGCTCAAATTAGACAGGTAACGTAACCTGTGCATAACCTAGCTCGTTGTTATACCCGTCTACATTGATTGGTTGGTTTGTTTATAGCAATGAGATTTGCCGGGAAAGGATATAACACACCAGATAGCAACAGGATTTAGCCCAGAGAATTCAAGGCTTATTTGTACCTGGTGTATAATTCAGGATGGTTATATTTTGAGGAATTGTTTTAAAATTATGCAAGTACCAGTTTTTATATAATTATACAACGACACAAATTACATATTCACATTACCTGTGCTCGCATTGGGGTGGGGGATTGCTATCTGGTCAATATATTTGCATATATCAGTCTAGCTACAGTGATACGGATTCATATTACCTGTGTTTAAATGTGTACCTGTTACCAGGTCGATTTACTTTGCAGGTATCAGTCTAATTACAGAAATATGCATTCATATTACCAGTGTTCGTGAGAAGAGGGGAGTACCTTTTAGTCAGTATATTGTTCAATTGTCAATCCAGCTACACAAATGCATGTTCATATTCCCCGTGCAAAAGAAACCAAAACAAAACAACAAAAAAAACCCAGGAATTTTTATCTAATGAATATATAAACTGCTATTGAAATGACATTATTTTGGAAGGAATTTATTATCCGATATTGACCCAAATGCATAACATGGTTCAGTTCAGACTTGATATAGATGCGTGGCATGTTTGAGTTCTGACTTGATACAGATGAAAAGAATGGTTGCCTTCAGACTTGATACAGATGCATATATCTTGGTTGAGTTAAGACTTGACAAAAATCGATCAACTTCCAGTCGTTTAGGTAATGACATGAGTGTAGTGAATTTACTAAGCACTCTGGTGCACACATCTGTTGAAATACCAATTCTTTTTAAGGTTTAAATATTTGGGACAAAAGGGAGTAACAGAGTAAAGGACGGAGTCTTGCATGTTTCTACTTGTTTCAAATCGCTTTACTCCGATAGGAAAGAAGATGCCGATTATTACAAATAGGAAAAATATAGGGCTGAAAAATAATGGAACCGGCCAATAAAATCAAAGCTCAATAAGGCACCTTGTTTCTTATAGGAATAATGAATATCAACCCTTGTACAGTTTCGGTTGCATTCAAGCCGTTAGCAATCGTAGAGAGTATTCATTAGAACTCTCATTACGTTAATACTCATGAATTGCGTCGTACGTACATCAGAATCACAACTTTATTACTCGTAAAATGTATCGTACATCAGAATTATAACGTTATTACTCACGAAATTTGTCTTAAATCAAAATTACAACTTTATTACTCCTGAAATGTGTCGTCCATCAAAATTACAAGTGTAATACTCATGAAATGTGTCGTACGTCAGAATTACAACTTTATTGCTCATGAAATGTGTCATGCGTCCGAATTACAAACTTATTACTAGAAATGTGTGGTACATCAAAATTACAACTTTATTACTCGAAATGTGTCGTACATCAGAATCACAACTTAATTACTCGAGAAATATTTCGTACATCAGAATTACAACTTTATTCGTGTAGTTGAAAATGATTTCCTATATAAGATAAACACATACGTAATAAGTCTGACACGGGTATCTGAGTGGCTTCTGCAGCGCTGGCCTTTACCGATGACTGCCATCTCACCTCTGGCGGGTGTGGGTTCGAGTCGGTTTATGGTCATTCCGTACCCAAGTCATTTCGAACCAAGTAGAAATTGATTGTTTCTTACTCAAGGCGATGGTCATTTAGTACCCAATGGTCATTTTGTACCCATTATTGTACACTGTCAAATATACCGTATTGTCACATTTACCGTTCCCTCTCTAATTACTATCTAAAAATTACTAAAACTTGCAGTAAAAAGAATAATAAACGTTCCCTAAGTTTAAATAACTGAATAAATACTTTCTTTTTGTGATCGTTCAAATCGACAAACATCGCCATTTTTCTTGGTTTTATGCGGTAATGATTAACATGGCTGAACAAATTAGTAACATAAAAACATGGCGAGAGAGAGAGAGAGAGAGAGAGAGAGAGAGAGAGATTAACTTGGCACTACCTTTTACGTACATTTAATTCAATATTTTAAATCTGAGATGTTTATTTTTGTTTAATAACTGAAGAAATGTATTCATGCTTGGATCCCACCAGTAATAAAACGTTTATAATACAGCGAACATCATTTTCCCAGAAGAGAATAGTAAAATTACAATCCAATGAGTAATTGAAGCAGACAGTAAGACGAAAGACTAGCACAATGATGGTTTATTGATGAAAAGGACTAACAATATTATTCCAAATCAAACATACTAGAGTTTTATTGAATGCACGAGGAAAACATATAATGGCGTAGCAATAGAAGCCACGCTATTTAGGAAAAGATTAATCAGAAAAGATTAATCATGCTTTGATCCTACCAGTACTAAAACGTTTATAATGCAGCAAACATCATTTTACCAGAAGAGAATAGTAAAATTACAATCCATTGAGTAACTGAAGCAGACAGTAATACGAAAGACTAGCACAATGATGGTTTATTGATGAAAAGGACTAACATTATTCCAAATCATACATACTAGAGTTTTATTGAATGCACGAGGAAAACATATAATGGCTTAGCAATAGAAGCCACGCTATTTAGGAAAAGATTAATCAGAATGACTATATGCATTTTTGTTTTAGGATAAAAAAAATAAAACCAGTAATTAGTATAGTGTTAACAAATTAATGATGGTGCAATAATGCGATTTGCCTGGCCAGTCAATTCTCAGGCCATATGTGCTGCTGCAACGTTTCAGTAATTTTGAGGAGATGATGCCGTTCTGGTACTCTTCCCACACCAAGAATATTCTCGCATGCATTTTTTATATGTTTGTCTCTGGTATCTTTACAGTGGTTTTTTGGGGATACTAGTTGAATCCGTGTAACAATTGCAGTGGCTTATTCTTATAAGAGGCTAACAAGCACATAGAAAGGAAGATTGGCTTTGCCCGTATTTGTAACGATGCTTCATCATTTAATTAATATGATATTTTTTTCGGTACACACAAATGATGTTTTGCTATAAAACGCCATATTTTTTCCTGTAAGCGCAAATGAGTAAACTATTATATGCCAGCAAGTGTTCTCGGCTAATTATCCAAAGATAATCACTGTCACCAAGGCAATGCCTGAAATCAAATACTTTGATATATAATAGTTTGAAATATGTAGGAAATATCATTTTATATGACCTTGGTGGTTATATTTGTACTTCGATGTGTGCAATAAATGAATATAGCATTGGGTACGAAACGACCATAGCACTGGATACGAAACGACTCATTTGGGTATGAAACGACTTGGGTTCAGACCGCCTAGGGTACGGAATGATTTGCTTCCTTCGAGTCTCGGGTTAGGCAAGTGTTGGCATGTGAGACAACTTGCCAGTAGGCTCCTGCAGGGCGGTGGTTTTATTAAAGTTTTCCCAGATTCTTCCTCCTCCAGTTATGCTGGTCGCCCATCTAGTCTGAGAAATAGCGTCAAATCCAAAACACCATTTTTCCCTTAATTTTTTATCGGGGGTAGGAGACCATCGTTATTGTGTAAATGACCAATCTGAGGCATCTAGAATAATAGATATGGAGAATGAATATGCCGATGATGGAATAATTAAAACTTAAAATGTCTCAGATTTGGTTTTTCCACAGAATTAAGATAAATAAATATATAAATAAATAAATACAACCATTCAGCTAAACAGTTTCATTGAATTATAAAAGAACTCATGGTTCTGATGTACGACATATAATGGGTAGTAATTCCATCCGAGTTTGATGTGAATCGTATACGGTTGTTAGTGACTTGAAATCTGAAAGTGTAAAATGCTTGGCTTTCATTATTCATAAGAAAAATGTGCCTAATTAAGCTTGCAATTTCATTTTATCAATCGGTTTTATTTGTTCTCATAAATTGATCATATTTGTAAGGAATTGTCCGATCTATTTTGCATCAAGTCTCTCACTATAACAGCTGCCATCAGCAATGGAGAGGGATTACTGCCATGATTCTGTGATTACATTTTAATTCTATTCATACATTTTATATTAGTACATGCTGTATATTCTATTTTTCACAATACATTTATGATTTTTCTCTATTTGTAGGATGCATGTCTTTAGATTGTGTCTTTACATCTGCCAATATTTATTGCTAACTTTGTTAAGTATCTTATTACAATACTGCAATTTCCTGTCTTCCGTTTCCGTATGAGTAGTCCCATGCGAAGTGTTTATATTACACACGTTGTCATTCCTACGTCAGATCCTTACGAGTAGTCCTATGTGTTGTGCTTATGTTCCACACGTTGTCATTCCTAATTGTGTCTGTCCAACTCTAAATTTTCTCTTAGCAAATGACAGATATCATTATATAACATTCTGGTAAAAACGTACACATACTAATCGATACAATATGGCGCAATGACCGTTGCAAGTTGGCTGCTATCATGACGCGAGATGCAATAGATTAATGTCCCATTATGGCAACAGAGGGCGTCGTGGTATGCACGGATAAGGTATTGCATGCATTATTATAATCAAGGGACTGAACTGTCGATCCGGCCTGTCGTACCTCGAGGGCAATTTAGTATTTGATCAATATTAAGAAAAATATAAAAGGTTCCTTATTCTAGAGTATCTTACTAAATCAATACTGGTGAAGGCTATTGTGAAAACGTCACCATCACGTTGCAAATTAGTTATCAGGTGAATTAAAAAACCAAACATTTTTTTTAAAGGTTTAACACAAGTCCCAAAACTAAATGTACATACCTATTAACCTCTCTCTCTCTCCCCACCCTGTCTCTCTCTCTCTCTCTCTGTCTCTCTCTGTCTCTGTCTCTCTGTCTCTCTCCCCCTCTCTCTCTCTCTCTCTCTCTCTCTCTCTCTCTTTTCTCTCTCTTTGTATATGTATATATAATCCGGGACAAATATTAACAAGATAGAATCTTTATACATTAATGGTCCACATGACAACAGTACTGATCAAAAACATCCGAGGCATTATTTGGTCCGCATGACAACCGCGCTGATCAAAGATATCCGAGGCATTGCTTGGTCCGCACGACAGTAATACTGATAAAGTACATCCGAGGCATTGCTTGGTCCACATGACAACAGTACTGATCAAAGACATCCGAGGCATTGCTTGGTCCGCATGACAACAGTACCGATTAAAGACATCCGAGTCATTTTTTGGATCGAATCGTACGATTTTATTTTAATAAGCCTTTGCAAGCCATGCAAGACAGCCATATAACTTGATGTACTCATAGATACTTTATACATTTTACAGCCATGCAAGACAGCCGTACAACTTGATCTACTCATACATACTCTAAAGTATACAGCCATGCAAGACAGCCATATAACTTGATTTACTCTTAGATACTTTATACTATATACAACCATGCAAGACAGCCATATAATTTGATGTACTAATACATACTTTATACTATATACAGCCATGCAAGACAGCCATATAATTTAATGTACTCATACATACTTTATACAATATACAGCCATGGAAGACAGCCGTAGAACTTGATGTACTCATACATACTCTGTACGATATACAGCCACGCAAGACACCCATATAACTTGATGTACTCATACATACTCTATACTATATACAGCCATGCAAGACACCCATATAACTTGATGCACTCATACATACTTTATACTATATACAGCCATGCAAGACACCCATATAACTTGATGCACTCATACATACTTTACACTATATACAGCCATTCAAGACACCCATATAACTTGATGCACTCATACATACTTTATACTATATACAGCCATGCAAGACACCCATATAACTTGATGCACTCATACATACTCTATACTATATACAGCCATGCAAGACACGCATGTAACTTAATGTACTCATGCATACTCTATACTATATACAGCCATGCAAGACACCCATATAACTTGATGCACTCATACATACTCTATACAGCCATGCAAGACACGCATGTAACTTAATGTACTCATACATACTCTATACTATATACAGCCATGCAAGACACCTATATAACTTGATGTACTCATACATACTCTATACTATATACAGCCACGCAAGACACCCATCTAACTTGATGCACTCATACATACTCTATACTATATACAGCCACGCAAGACACCCATATAACTTGATGCACTCATACATACTCTGTACTATATACATCCATGCAAGACACCCATATAACTTGATGCACTCATATATACTCTATACTATATACAGCCATGCAAGACACCCATGTAACTTAATGCACTCATACATACTCTATACTATATACAGCCATGCAAGACACCCATATAACTTGATGTACTCATACATACTCTATACAGCCATGCAAGACACCCATATAACTTGATGTACTCATACATACTCTATACAGCCATGCAAGACACCCATATAACTTAATGTACTCATACATACTCTATACTATATACAGCCATGCAAGACACCCATATAACTTGATGTACTCATACATACTCTATACAACCATGCAAGACACCCATATAACTTGATGTACTCATACATACTCTATACTATACACAGGTTTCTCGAAAGGGACATCCCTCTTGGCACGCTGAGCACGTATTTTACCAGCTACTTACACTTTACAGTTACAGTGAGTTAGGTATATTAATATCTAGTTCATATGTAACACGTGAATCGGTACATGTAATTACCACCATGAAGGCCTATTCTGTGCGTCTTGTAATTCTGCGCTTCGTCATTTCGTTAAACATTGAATTACGCGTGATGTTTGGTAGAAAATCCAATTTGTATCAAGAAAGAACGATCGTCCTTTAGTTAAGGAAAGTGATATTCACAAAGTGTACAAAAATATCCCACATTTCTACTCTAAATACGTATGAAAATGTGATTTCTAAATGTCAACATGAAGACCCAGTCCATGACTTTCTTGAACTTGTAACCCAGAAAAACCTATTTAATATTTATGTTTTGCAATCACAGAAATACATGCATTATTTAAAATATAGAAATGTTTACCTTAGAACAATACTGCATCTTAGTCCAAGTTTCTAAATTTGCAGGTTGTCCTACACCTACTTTATCGTCTGTTATTCAACTTGTCAACTTGCCCCTCGAACGGATTCTCAAGCCTATCTCTAAATTCTTTGGGGTTTTTCCGCATAAACGAGGCGATGTAAACATTGTATCATATTCATTGTTGTGTCTCTTCAACATAATAGCTTATTTTTATAACAAAATTTTGAACTTTCTACGAGTTTATTTTTACAAGATCGGTTTTGTTTGCTTAATATCTCTTGCCATTTATTGGCATTGTTACGTTGAATTGTATAAAACCAGCTATAAACCAGATCTAATCCCTAACCTGAAATGCTGACAGAAAAAGTCCAAAGTGATGCATTTCATTTCCATAGTTGATGCATAAACATTACAGCTTTTCAAAGCCATGCACATAATAGGCCGACATATCACAAGTCAAGGAAACACAGAGTGATATCCCGTGTGTCCAAAATTAATATTATTCTGAACAGAATATTCTGGTGACAATTGCTGCTTTTCAAATGGTAAGCATTTCAGTATTTTATTTTCGTCAATCGGTCGAATTTGGTATGCATTTAGCGTCAATATTGTTGACGGAAACCTTACATGCGCAGAAAAGCCCGAAAGAGGTGTAAAATTACTGAGGTATACGACTGAATATCTTTTTGGACCCTGTTTTAATGTCCCTAGCCAAAATATTGTGAAATTCCCCAACCTACCCATCCTCCAACCCTGAACTTGAAATGAACAAAATAGAAGATACGTGACACATTATCTGTCTCGATGGTAGAATGAGACCGTAGAACCTCATATGAAATCTTTTACCGGTACAACACGATACTGTATTTAGTGAACAAGCTAATCAAGATTTATATATTACACTATTGTTGTGGCATGTCAATCGTGCTAGACGACAATTAGCCACCAAAACGTTCTTAATTCTTTTCAATCCATACTTTTGTCTATTGTCATATTTTCATAGTTCGCCAGCTATGTGTTGTCCGACTTAGCCATGTTTCTATTCAGTTAACGTTTTGGGTAGGCAAATGTAAGATCTTTGATTTATTGTTATCTCAAAGTGAAGAGCAATTTTCTTCAATACGGGCCCCTGGTGTCTTAGTGGTCTTGGACGCTCCCTTTTACACGTCTCGGCCAGCGTGGGTATGTGAGAAGCTTGCCAGTAGTTTCCCATGGGCTCTGTGGTTCTTTCCGGTATTTTTACGAGTCCCTGCACCAAATTTACTGGCCGTCATGCATAGCCTATCATGTGTTGAAAAATGGCGTTAAACCCTAAATAACAAAACATTTTTCAACTACATGTTGAAAAAGGTTACTGCGACTCAGTTTGAATAATAATGTAGACTCTGTCCAAAAATTACTTTTAATCGATTCCTTTGAGTTGAGCCCCGTCCTAATCAATAACTGTATTTGATTCTATTGACCTTGTGCAAAGGCAAACTATTCATTACTTCTAAAGGACGTAACTAAGAAGTCCACATACTGTTACATTTGCGCTAAATAATATGTTTCTTACACTTTACATCAAACTGTAGACTGTTGTTCTATTTGTAAACTCATAGTGACAAACATGTATTGTACATTTTGGAAGGATGCAGAGGAAATGGCTTATACGGACAGTACGATGCAAATTCATGTAGATCAATGCTAAATTTGCAACTGACAAATCCCTCATACATGGGAATTGGTGATTCTTACTTATGAATAAAGTATATATCGGACAGGTCTTAAGTGTTTCATGCAGATTCCAAAATATTATCTGAAAGTAGATTTTACGCCCCATATATACAAACTAGTAGAAAAGCGGAGTAGTAAGACCTTTATTAATGTAATAGTTGTCATAATCATCGTCATTTGAGGTGATTTCATTATAGCTGTAGCATCAGCGGGATTAGTATCAGTAGCAGTTGTTGTTGTTGTGATGGTGGGGGTTTGGGGAGGAGAAGGGAGGAAGGAAAAGGAGAGAAAAAGAATTTCAACCCATACAAGTTGTATCTGATGGACAAACGGAACGAAAGACAGATAGGTGCAAGTACCCGGTTTACTGGGGTCAAATAAATAACTGAAAGACGTGTACGTTAACTTTGGAGTTTTGCTTTGACAACTGGGCCCTTACTCATTCTGTCCCGTTCGCCTATTTTATTTTCCGTACATTACATGATTGCATTCGCTTGAACAAACCACATGAAAGAGGTATATATATTGCAACATAAACATAAATTAGTCGGGTCAGGTAACCTATTCACGACCTAGCTAGTTACTGTATGCTTATGACATTCTCTGCTGTGTTTGGTTGGTTTGTTTATAGCAACGTGATTTTGCAGACAGAGCATAAAAGAAATACATGGTGTACATTCAGAAGATTGGATTTGAGGGATTTATATAAACTCTGTAAGTATCGTTGTTCTTGATATGATTATATAATTGCACAAATACACATTTATATTACCTTGGGGGGGGGGGGCTATTATTTAGTCAATGTATTTTGCAGATATCAGTCTAACTAAACTCATACACGTATTTTTACAATTACGGGAATTCGTATCTAGTCACTGTATAAAGTGCTATTGGAATTACATTACTGTCGAAGGTATTTATGTTATGGTAATGATACATACGCATAGCATGTTTGAGTTCAGATAAACTTAAGTGTAGGACATTGTCTGATAAGCACTCTGCTGCATACATCTGTTAAAATGAAAATAATATTTTTAAAGATTTTAAATTTTTTGGAGGGGGGAACAAGATGAAACAGGGTAAGGGACCCCTCCATAAGTACCAGTCTGAAAATAAAGTCTCTAGGCATTCGTATGGTCAGCCACGTACACGTAGGTATGCTCTTTCATCGTCCACAATCAACTACGTCCTATTTCTCAATGAAATAAGTTATGCATTAAAATAGATCGGGTCCTGTTCATAAATGAACCCTCTAGACTGATTGAAAAACCGCACTAGGGACGACGGACGACAGACGCACGGCCATACCATGAACTTACTTGACTTCCACTAGGTAAACTAAAACAGATGTTTGAATACTCTTTCCGACTTTGTTTGCAACGTAATAGCATACGGTGTTTCTATTGGTACATGCAGCATGCATATATTCTACACTTATTTTGGCTGTTGTTGGTGTGAAGTTTATTGCCACAATATAGCACACGATAAGTTATACATGGCGGCCTGTATAAAGGGTGGAGGAAAAACCTCGGTAAGAACTACCGAACCACGGAATGTTACTGGCAGTTTTCTCACATATCCACATTAGCCAGTCCAACACCTACGCAGACAGACGTGAGATGGTGGTGACCTATACAGACGGGAGCTATTGACCACTCGTCAACTCGGGACCCCCTATAATTTTGGTATTCTATACTAGTAAATATTAATTTATGCCTACGACATTGTTCTTTTACACACAAGTTGATAACCCTTCGATAATTTCTAAATTTAACAGTAGCTATTCCTTGAATTCGACTGGATGTTTGCTGTCTATCTTTTTCAGCCCAGGCCTAACATCGTCACTGTATTAGGTTGACAACTCACTTCACCTAGGCTCAATACGTTTGTATCGACATTCCATTGAAAAGATACGATGGCCACTGGAAGATCACAAGAAGCTATTTGCAGAATAGTCGAAGATAGGATTCTGAGACTAGAAACGAAAGGTATGCAATAGATAAGTCATGTATAACATTCTAGATGCATTTTCTAACACATCAATACGTATACATGGTGTTCCAAAATGTACTAAACACAGTAGGTGGAAATTATATCCTATCATCAACGTTTCAATACGCCTAAATTTAGATAGCATAGTTCTGTCTGATTTGTTACTTAAGGTCTTTAGGCAATAAAATCTTTCAGTAAATTTCCATATCTGGTGCGTGGGAGAACAATATCCGTTGACAACAGTGGTCCGACTGTGAGAATGGATGTAAAATGATAATTATAATTCAGCATAACGACAGTGAATATCTGATTACTGTTTGAACTGTCTTATATTATCATTGTTAAAATGTGTCATACGTAGTTTAATAAAATTTGGTATTGGAAAGAATAATAAATGATTTTTCCTCTACTAAGTCGGATTTTCATCGTCAGTTGTATTTTCAGTTTTTGCTTCTAATGCTGATAAAGCTACGGTATTAGTATGCCCTTTTAATATGCTGTATTAGTTATGAAAAATAAGATACATTTTCAATGGTGATACTTTTAAGAAGGGAGAAATTATGACAGTTTCTACACTGTCAATCAAATCAATGGCTGAGTTCCATTTGCACAAGACAAACCGACAGGAACACGATTATATTTGTGTCGAAATCTTGCTTTCATTTGTTTAGCATCACCAGAAATACAAAGTTAAAACCAGACAGGTATTCACTTTATTCAGCTCTCAAAAACCAAACACAGTGTTGTAGTCCCATGGTGTAATTTTCCATCCAATCATGCAACGCGCCAATGGGGTTTGTTGGTGTGACGTGATATGATATAGGTTTATTGCCTGCTGTAACATGTTTTCATAAGGAACGTGTGTGCCCTTGTATAAATTCACTTATTATGCATAGCTTTTGTGGGATAACATAATCCACCCTAATAAACATATATAACATGATCCACCCTAATGGTTAGACACAGATAGTATGATCCATCCTAAAGGTTAGACAGCATGATCTACTTAACAGGTTAGACACGGATAACATCACCCATCCTAATGGTTAGACATAGATAAAATGATCAACAGAAAAGAAGACAGGAAAGAATAAAAAAAATCGTCGACTTGTATGGTTGCTCAAGTGCAAAGTTAAGGCCATACAAAGTAAGCAGCATAGTAAAACCAACATGCATGTTGTAAGACAGAAAAAATGTTCCTGATGATAATGATGTTGTTGAAGTTTAAAGTTAAAAGTTGTCATTATTATTATTATTATTATTTATTAATAGATAGTTAAAATTCTACTTACCATATTAATTTTACATACTAAAATATGCTATCACATCAGTAACAACGATCTCAAATAAAAAAGGCTTTACTGTCTAGTTTGCTAGACGATCGAATTATTGTGCTAAAATTCATAGTTCACATTTTTCTAACAGCGTGACACGGAAGTGTATGCAGACTTATAACTGAATATCGTAACCGTGGATTAGGGTACAGATAAGTCCAGTAAGTGTTTGTAAGCAAACATTTATGTTGGATGCAAATACACGAACACTAATAAACTTTCACAGAAACCTTTAGAAACCTTTTTACATGACCGATGATTCTCACCACAAAGAAATCCATTAATCGAAGTCATAAATAATCTGACATGTAATGTATTTATTATTTTTCAATTCAATTTCATTATATCACAAATGACGTTAAATTTATCATATTGTATATTACATTTTTTCCAATTCTAAATTTAAACTCCTCCTTCATTATTGCCGCATCGAAAGTGGCGAGAATTTATTTCTTTCTGTTATCCAATAATCTTATTGCACTGACTGGATAATGAATATGCACGGGAAACTCCACTTGTAAAACCATAATGTATTCCATTTTGATTTATGCATGGGAAATTCCACTTGTAAAACCATACATGTATTCCATTTTGATTTATGCATTATATTTTTTCCAATTCCAACTTTAAGTTCCTTCTTCGTTAACACCGCAGCGAAAGGTGGGAAGTGTGATGCTCACTAAATGAAAAAATAAACTATACCCTGAACAAGTGCATGCAACTACAATTCAGTTTTTAAAAACAAATCGAAAACAATATTTCTAAAATGTAAATGACGGTTTTACTGCCTATCCAATATATAATATCCCGCGATGCGCATGATCATAGCAATGAACTTCATGGATTAGACTGAATTTCCTTTGTCTTCGAAATCGTTTTGTTATTTGCCTATTGCTTGCCATTTCCAATAAAAAACGCAATGCACACAAAAATCACATGCTGAAGAAAAACTAAAAATTGTCAGAGCTTTTTTTACTTTGTTAACCTCGATGTTCGTCAACATTTTCTGAAAATATTGTTCTCCTCCATAGTGAAGTTTGGACCAAATCGCCTTCTTAGTGAACTGCCGAAACTGTTTTCAAAATTTTAACTCCGTTCCAAATCTGTCACTTAAGATTCTGAAACCCTAAACGTATCACATTTATACTCCTGTATTCAACTGTTTACCTGGGCCTAGTTTTGAGATTACTCTTTGTGAGTAGGTAATATTTGAGAGTACGAGAGCACCACTGAAATTTAAATAGAACACAGTGCAAATTAAATGAAAGTATTCATTTCTTAATTCAAATGCCACGTCTCTGATGCATTACTAAATAAATGCTGGATCTCTTTCCTTCAACTAGTGATATCGTCCTCTCATGTAGAGTGCCAGCTTGTGCGGATTCTTAAAAATAAATATCCCTTGTTTTTTGTTGTTTTCGTTTTTCATTTTTTTTTTTTTATTTTTATTTTTTCTTGGCCAAGAGAGGGTAGGTACAGATTTTATGTATGGTACATATCTTTATACTCTGCAGCTGTCTTCAAAAGCTAATTCTCTTCAGTGGAGAGCCAAATTTAAATGCAGTTTTCGTTGAAAGATTTTTTAAAATATATTGGTATCACCAGCTGCCATTTAAAAGTATTGGTTATATCTGCATGGGGTTCTCACTGAAAGATGTCTTCTAATATCTAGTTGGTTCTAAATAAAGATGGTACCGATCTGATGTTCACTGTCTTTTTATTGCCCCTCCTTCTGAGAAGGAGACTTTTTACTGTCTTGCTGGTCCTGAACGAAAACGGTTCCGCTTGCACGGACAGAATGGCCACCACAGCAGCCATCTTAAAAATATTGATATCGCTACTCCTTCTTAACATGGCCCTTGGTGGCCGTGTGGTCTAAGGCGTTCGCATTTATAGATAAGTCATATCTCACCTCTGTCCCCGTGGATTCGATTTTCGGATAGGCCAACATTGGTATGTGAGAAGGCTTGCCAGTACCTTCCTGTGGGTCTGTTGTCCTTCCCTGGGTCTTCTTAAGTTATTCCTCCACCAAATATACCGGCCACCAGATATAGCCTATTATGTGCTGAAGAAAAACAGCACCAAACCCACAAGACCACAAACAACTCTTTAACAGGTGGTCTAATCCACATATCCTGCGACTTCTTATGACATCTATTTGATATATAAGAAATGGTGCCTATCTGACATCTAATATGACAGCCACAATTATTAGCTTGAAAATGTTGTTATGGTCACTACTCCAGAATGGACATGGGATTTTCACTAAAATATGTCTTATAATATCCAGTCAGACCTTCAGAACGGAAAATCATATCAACTCGGGTTTCTACCAAAAGACGTCGTACGTTATCGTGTTGGTCCTAACTGAGCATGGTTCCAATTTGACATCCTGTATGTCCAACATAGTAGCTAATTGAAAATCTTTTATCGCCGAGGAATATCAAAGCTTAAAAGAAGAAACGGTGTCTTTAAATTCTGGAGGTTATTTTAGACTAGTGGAGTGTCTGCCTTTCCATAAAAAACGCAGAGACTTCCAGCACTACCATTCTTTAAGCATGGCACATTGTAGGATTCAACTGAAATACAATAGCATGGTACACTGTAGTCTTCAACAGAGATGCAACAGTATGGTACACTGGACTATTCAACAGAGATGCAGTAGAATGGTAAACCGCAACATTCAAATGAGATCCAATATCATGGTACACTGTAGCATTCAACGGAGATACGATAGCATGGTACACTGCAGAATTCAACTGAGATGCAATAGCATTGTACACTGTAGAATTCAACTGAAATGCAATAGTATGGCACACTATAACATTCAACTGAGATGCAATAGCATGGTGCATTGTAGCATTCAACTGAGATGCCATAGCCTGGTATACTGTAGCATTCAACTGAGATGCAATAGCAAGGACCATTGTTGCATTCAACTCAAATGCAAAAGTATGGTACACTGTAGTATTCAAATGAGATGCAATAATATGTACACAGGACCATTCAACTGAGATGCAGTAGCATGGTAAACTGTATCATTCAAATGAGATCCAATATCATGGTACACTGTAGCATTCAACGGAGATACGATAGCAAGGTACACAGTAAAATTCAACTGAGATGCAATAGCCTGGTACACTGTAGCATTCAAATGAGATGCAATAGTATGGCACACTGTAGCATTTAACTGAGATGCAATAGCATGGTGCACTGTAGCATTCAGCTGAGATGCAATAACCTGGTATACTGCAGCATTCAACTGAGATGCAATAGCATGGACCATTGTTGCATTCAACTGAAATGCAATAGCATTGTATACTGTAAAATTCAACTGAGATGCAATAGCCTGGTACACTGTAGCTTTCAACTGAGATGCAATAGTATGGCACACTAAAGCATTCAACTCTGATGCAATAGCATCGTGCACTGTAGCATTCAACTGAGATGCAATAGCCTGGTATACTGTAGAATTCAACTGAGATGCAATAGCATGGTACACTTGACCATTCAACTGAGATGCAGTAGCATGGTAAACCGTATCATTCAAATGAGACGCAATATCATGGTACACTGTAGCATTAAACGGAGATACAATAGCATGGTACAATTTAGTATTCAACAGAGATACAATAGCATGGTACCCTGTAGAATTCAACTGAAATGCAATAGCATGGCACATTGTAGAATTCAACCGAGATGCAACAGCATGGCACACTGTAGCGTTCAGTTGAGATGGAGTAGCCTGGTACTCTGTGGCATTCAACTGAGATACAATAGTATGGCACACTGTAGCATTCAACTGAGATGCAATAGCATGGACCATTGTTGCATTCAACTGAGATTTAATAGCATGGCACACCATAGCATTCAACTGAGATACAATTGCATGGCACACTGTAGCATTCAAATGAGATGTAGTAGCATGGTACACTGCAACAATAGTAAGACTTACACATCAAAGATTACGACCATTAAGTCTCAATATTCGTTTTCACATATCCCTCTCCACCCCTACCCGGGTCAGCATATGAAAATTTGCGTTTCGATATATTAAATGTTTATCTCGTTGAATATTGTTGCAGTAGAAAAGAACATTGCTACTTTAAACCGAAATGCAGAGCCAGCTGTAGGGGTGCACTGGTTAGTTATTTTGTAAAGTGTAGCCCATTTTTAAATCAAGAAATCCTGAGGTTTACATTGTTCACCTATACTTCCTATGTGAAATGGCATTACATTTGTAAATACATTGATCTTACATGCATAGATGACTAGGTGCATATCACTTCTATATCTTCCTTAAATGATGTTTGACTGACATTATAGTCTCCTCATGCTTGCAGCAACATCTATTTGATTTTCACTGCTCTTTATCTGCTTCCAAATCTGGTAAACATGCTGGCAGCATTTGACATTGTATTTGTTTATCAGCATCTTTTGAGATAGAGTTAGAATCAACTTCTTATTTTTAAGTATTATGTCAGTTACTTTTCATGTCATTTATTATCATACAAGGACCCTGCTGACATCGTAGTAGCCATATCACGTGTTTTCATGTATGCCATTTTGCTGTGTAAATGTAACGTCATGTATTAACATACTAGAACATTGCTTACATTGTAGTAACCTTATCACGTGATTTCATGTGTACCATTTTTCTGTTTCACTGTCATGGTCTTTTGTATGTGCTATCAATTTTTCTAAATTTGATGTTGATGGATTTACTTTCTGTTTTCTATCTTGCTTTGTGATCAATACAAATTTTCCTGACGTGCATCTTTTCACATCATTTTGTTTTACATCTTTACTCTTTAGGAAAGCGTTATCTTTCAAAAACCAAGTCTTTATTACTGCTGCTCATATAATTTATTGCCGCAATTTATTTTAAAGGAATAATGTTTTCTTCTCTGTGGCGCGTCGTTTCTATCTCGATCTTGTAAAATTTATCATGTCCCACCCAGTTACATTATCATGACGCCAGGCCGACCAATCCTAACTCTAATCTTTTAATGCTGGATGCCAAGCAAGTTAGATGCTTGTACCATTTCTTAAAATAAATCTTTGATATTACTCGGCCGGGGTTCGAATGCGCGACCTTCGGCATCCGAGGCGGACACTTAGGCCACCGGAGCTTTCAGTTGGCACTGATTATTTCAGTATTAGCAATCGTGATACAAGGGTTGACGCTGCTAATTTCAATGCTAGCAATTTTCCCATCAGGATTGATGTTGCTTATTTCAAAGTTAGTAATCGTACTATCGGGGTTGACGCTGTCTATTTCAGTGTTAACAATCTTGGTTTCAAGACTGAAGCTCCTTATTTCAATGTTATCATCACTGAATGTCACGTGTCAGGGCAAATCAAATCCCATACAGGTGGTCATTGTAAACTAGTTCATGTAACTAGTTTATGTGCGCAGGTTCTATTACCGCTTGTCTGCATTTCTTGGCTAAGTAAGCCACCAAATCAAATCAAAGCCGATATGATTAATTATTAGTGTTTTAAGGACACACGGCACTAATTGTATGAAAAAAAATGGGAACCAGCCTGGAAATGGGTGAACGTACAATATAATATATAATATATAATATATATATATATATAGGTTTGGCTGGTCAGGATTGGTTCATACTGTAAGTTATGTTTTAGGATAAAGAATCTTTTAGAGACGTTATCTTAGTTGTATGTGAAAAGAAAAAAAAAAAAATAGAGACATTGTTTTATTGATGGAATTTCAGTCCTTTAACAGTCTTTAGTTTGGAACACTCATTACTAAAATTAGCACCTGACTCTCTGGTGCGGAACTGAAAGCACATAGTTCAAACACATGCAGGTCCAGAAAATGCCGAGGCTCATATTCTTTTCTCTACATAAAAGTTGACATCCTGGTTTCATCTGTACTGATAAATATAGGTTTTATTATAAGCACTCTGAAATTCTAAGTTATAGAATTTATAAATATCACGGTGTTTGCATAGGTTTACTATGGAAACTGAATTAGTACCGTGAGTCCTTCAGCGGCGTTGTTGTACTGTGTTTATTCAGACCAGCTCCTCACATACGGCTCACTCTGAATTTAATCCAGCGATAAGTGTAATTAAATTAATAAAAGGAACTTTGCCAACATTAGCGTTGGTTTCCTTATTGCGCCGAGCAAATGACAGGAATGATTCTTTACGTTTTAACTGATTATACAGAAAAGTAATGTCCACGTGCGATATTGCGTTTAAAGAGAAACAATTACGCTAATTAATGAGCTGTCTCTGTCAGTTTCAACGACAAAATGTTTGTTATGATCAATTCAGAAGTAGTTGTCAGCCAAACTGACTTTTACTCAGTGGATAAAATAATTTTACTTAAATTATTTTCTTAACGACGGTAATGAGTAAGATTCGGAGAAGAAAACTTCACGTGAAAGTTGAGAGATAAAAGGTAAGACTGCCACGGAGTACGAGGTAACTGTTTCTCCAAAGATATGTAAGCTTGAATCCACGGAATCAAAAAGTGTCAAATATAACATAACTGAAAGACAGAAATTTTCAGCCGCATTTTGCTGATTGTTCTCCCTAACATGAATTTATTGACTTAGTCGGAAAGATGTTTTGCAGATATTGTAAACAGTATCCCAAACTGGCACAGGTTGTAAATTCAACCAGTATATTTGTTAGTGACTACATGCACCTTTCTCACAAGAAGGCAGGTCTGATGGAATATGGGATGGAAAACTTGCAGGTTTTTCTCATTCATCTCGAACATATTTTCAAAAGGAAGATCATCCTGGCATTCATCAGCAGTAGTTAGAATTCAAAGCGGAAACGAAGGCATACAAGGAGTCACATTATCCACCTGATGACATTCTTGGAACACTTTTAGTGATCACTCCACCTTCTCTCAGATTGTTATGCAAACTGTTAGAAATCATTTTTGTTATAAATCTGCATGTTTTCTAAAACGTTGCAAAATACCGTTTTTGTTTGACATTGACAAGTCAACATGTTTATTCTCCTGAATGTTATTTGCTAACACAGCAAGCCTTGACGAAACCCCTATCCCATCCAATCTTGTAACACAGTTAGCCTTGACCAAACTCCCATCCCATCCAAACCTGTAACAGCTAGCCTTGACCAAACTCTTATCCCATCCAAACTTGTAAGCAAATACACAGTATCGCTTAATACTGTAACGAGCTAACCCCATGGACTTCAATTTTCGTTTCGTTAGTTAATATTTCGTTTCGTTAAAGTTTATGTTCTATTTTAAATGTTTGTCGGGCTTTGTAGTGCTTCTAACGTCTTAGTTTTGGGTCATGTGATTCCGCCTAGGTATATATACGGACCAACTGTGGCTGCTAATGTGGTGTGTTAGGAAGCGGTATGGTGTTAAAACCTCCCCTGCAAGTGTAGCATAATAACCACCCCGCCAGAGCAAGCATATTTGGTCGTATTTCGTTGGACTGTAGAAAGCCAGGCCAGGGAATCGGAAAAGAGTAGGGACAAGGTCTTGTGGTAATACACGTTTTGTTGATGGAGGATAACTCTTCTTTCATCATTTCGCACTGTCGTCTTTCTCTGTCGATCTCGATCGGAGAACGACGCGACTCTGCGACACAGTCGGCGACTCGGCGACAGCCCTGCCACCAAGTCGGCGACCGATTAAGACCAGTCGGCGACTCTGCAACCAAGTCGGCGACAGGAGGAAGGCCAGTCGGCGAATCTGCGACCAGTCTGCAACCAGTCGGCGAATCTGCGACTAAGTCAGTGACAGAGGAAGACCAGTCGGCGACCCCGCGACCAGTCGGCGACCCTGCGACTGCGACACAGTCGGCGACAAGAAGCCAGGAATAAGACGGTATACCGCTGAGGTAGAAATCTGTCACACTCTGGAGTGCCAGTCCTCAGACAGATTCAGCGGGATATCACCTCAAATACAAGACCTATTCTAAAAGACCCGAGATAGCGAGACTCGGGGCAGTGTAGCCGTGGCAGTGTTCCGCTACAATACTAAGATTGCTGTTTTTATGTTAAACTCGTGAAATATTAACATCACCTCTCGAAAACAAAAACTGGATATGTCACAATATACTTTGTAGTCATGACTATAATGTGCATGATATTTCATGCTATTTTCTACTTAACGCAAAATGAAGATTATTAATTGCGTCTAGGAACTAAAGCGTCTTCTTGTAACAATATGAGTAGTCAATATCTGAAATATCGCTATGGTCACGTGACATGGTATGGATTTATGGGTTTGATTTTGTTTTCTTGGTGAAAAATATTTGATCCTGAAATGCCCCTGATATTGAAGGGAGTTCCACAACTTTTAAAAAATGTTAAGTTCTCTAGGAACTCGAGTCTTTTCTTTAACAAAGGAGTGATCCAGGGTTCGAGCGTATTTTGAGTAGAGAATTTCTAGACACTGCATCAACGCATTGTAAATTTATCTATCGACTAAACCTTGCGTCAAAAACAAAATAATAAACAAAAAACCGTCTTACTTATTATTCTAAAATCTTAAACGGACAATCAATTTTCTACATATTCCTTTCCACTCTATGCTTAATATCCGTCGGAGCTCTGGGTGACGACTAAGATTTAGATGAATGTATTTTGGGAACTGCAATCGGCACAGCGGTTCCAGGTACCATCCTTTCAATATAAAAATGAGAGCGTTTAGCACCTTTAAATCAAAGGAACAGGTCAATGTGCTCTTAACATACAAAACAACTAAAACAACTATGGTAACATATGTTAGCAATTTAATGGGCGTACCTATAATTTTTAAGTTAGGCGAAAATATCGAAGTTCTATATGTCATTATTAGTGAAAATATTTTATATCAAATATTGCTGAACATAAGAAAAATAAAAATTCCAATTTGTGGTACCATTAATATTTTTTCAATTTGTGATAATATAAATTAAAACGTACAATCATATGTGATGACTGGTAAATGAAAGTAAATTGCAGTGAAGCTGTAACTAGCACAAGGAAATGACGTAAAAACTTTTCCAATTATTTGCAACGTCAGCATATATTTTAATAATTAGGAAGAATATTCTAATATCTTGTATGTAAGTGAATATGGAAGGGAAAAAATTACATTCTGTTGCAAAAGAAACAAAATGAGAAGAAAAAAAAGTGGACTCGACAGAAACATCGTCAATTGTGGAATGTTGGGAACGTGTATGGAGTATCTAAGTGTATGATGTAACGAGTTCTGTAGCCAAATACATTAGGCCATTTTCTTCAATTTCACATATCAGCGCAAGTTTGCGCACAAAATGTTGGCAAGTTTAAAGCGTACGAAAACCTTCTGCATTCCAAAAGCATATCTCTTAGAAAATTTCGTACGTATGAGAAAAGAATTTGCGTAAGCTACTCTTTTGTCTGGAGACTATAGAAGTGAGTATATGCACAGAACAGTTTTTTTTTTTCTGTAACTCACATTACCCCCATCACATTCAATCACAATATATCTGATAGTTCTTGGGGAAGACACGTTACTGAAGTTGTCTGAGGATTAAATAACCACCACTGGTAGGCGTATATGGAATTTAAATTACAAACTCGCACTCCCACCCCATCCTCTCTTAACTGTTTAATGAATTTAGGTTACAACAACAAACGACTGACGTTGAGACGAAGATCAACCACAATACATCCGATGGTTTGTTTTACTTGTATTTGTTGTGCCTTATAAATGTATAAGACCAAATCAAACCAAACCAAGTATTTAAAAAAATGTGCAAATGGTTTTGTAAACAGAAAGTGTACTGATCTTTAATTCGCTACACAATATCATTTTCTAGAGACAAACAAATATGCTTAATATAATAAAGAAGAATGAGAGGAACATTGCTCTTCACGCACATTTTGATATTTAAAACATGGAAATCATGAATTATGCCCTCTGCTCACAAGACATACCTGAAAACACTTTCCAACTGCATAATAAATACAGTTTCAGTTAATAGAAAAAGCCTTCTCCCTTCCCGAAAAAAAAGGGGACAGGTAGGATAAGACTAACCGTAACAACAACAACAACAAATACAATATCTGCAAGAAAAACAACTGGAACTATCTTCCACCTCATCAGCACCGTTACGAAAATAACAGAACTAACGATCATCGTACATGACTGAGATAACAACGATGATGATGAGGATAGTAATCATTCAGTGGCAATGACCATATATCATGCCGCTTGTTACGATTACGTTTATGAATAACTTGATGATGATGAAAATAACGATGATGATGCCATTTATTAAAATGATCTTCAACCATTATTTCAATACCTACACGTAAATCTAAAATTCAAATTATTTGTGCTTTTTAAAATGTACAATCCAACCTATGAATAAACACTGTAAGTTACACCTGACGACCCATGACCTTGGCCTTCGATTGTACTGAGAATAACAGTCACAGAAAAGAATACGCCACTAGACAAAATCACACCTTTGATAAATGCAGCACACTCAGTTTAGAACTTTAGATCGCGTGTAGTGCATACCGTGGCGTCTTTTGCATAAATGGAAGACTTTTGAAAATATGTTAGTTGAATAAGTAACGAATTCTTTTATTGCGGCGATGGAACACAAGACTTTAGATGCTATAAGGATGAACGCCTACACGTCACGATATACCGATGACGTCACAATGAAGCCAAAACAGAGAATGGTTCCCTGTCGTACATTTACATTATGTTACATACGCAACGAAATCGTGACCTTTCCCAATTTAAAACGGTCACGGATACTTAACTAATGTAAACAAAATGGCCGAAGTGCGCAAAGCTATTGGATTTTCCATGTACTGATTTAAATGAAATCAAAATTTTTTTATTGGAAATAATAAGAGAAACTTTAAATCTAATATTGCACAGTTCAATGTTGTAACTGTTTTACTTAGGGAATGTGTTTAAAAAGGAATGCAGCTCTGGAACACTTGATACAAGAAATGGCGTTCGGGATGGAAATAAAATGGTCATGTGATAATTATCTAATGATAATAGCTTGTTAACACATTGGAAGTGTCACGTTTATACTGCTATGTATTGTAGCACAAAAAATGTTTTACCTAATAACTTCCTTTTGTTTTATGTAACCACCCACCCACAAATCTGCAATCAATGAACGTATGCAGTTACTTTTATGAAGAGACACGTATAATTTTCAAAAATCGCTTGGAGTCACAAGATCAAGTTAAAATAAAAAGAGTGAACGCTTTACACATTTTGTTATTGTTGTGTACAGTAGATAATATTCCAAAGCTTCCCTGACACAGTTCATTTACAAAATGATATTTAAGTGTAACAGTCCATATTGCCTTTGCTAGATTTAGCTGTGCAAACAGACATTGATAATAATTTGCATGAATTATTGTGATATGGATTTCAATATGAAGGCTCATTCATTTTATTTCTTAAATCATTTGCAAAATTTGACCAACAAATAAATGAAAGCTTTAAATAATCACAAGTTAGGAAAAGCAGCTCCATGTGTTTAACATGTTTTCACTGACTGTAAGCAGACATTGGACCACCTTAATGAGATACAGCTAGCGCCAAAAGATAGACAAGCTTGGCACATGAAATGTAGACCCTACTGATGATGCAGTTACATTATCTGTGATGGGAGAAACATACTACAGTGTAACGGTGCTATATTTAAACAGAGTTGTATTCCCTGTGAAGGGGTTGGGGAGGGGGGGTTGGGTTGCATACTACAGTGAAACAGGTCTCTATTCAAACACATTTATAGCTATATTCTCTTTGAAGGGGGGGGGGGCCGGGGCGGGGCAAACTGCAGTGTAACAGTGCTCCATTCTAACAGTCACATTTGTATTACCTGTGAAAGGGGGTGGGATGCATACAACAGTGTAAGAGGACTCTATTCAAACACAGTCACAGAGTTATATTTCCTGTGAAGGGGAAAGCATACTAGAGTGTAACAGGTCTCTATTCAAACACAGTCATAGTTGTGTTCCCTGTTAAGGGAGGGAGGGGCAAACAACAGTGTAACTGGACTCTATTCAAACACAGTCACATAGTTATATTCCCTGTCAAGGGGAAAGCTTATTACAATGGAGTTCAAACACAGTCACAGTGGCATGAGAAGTCAATCCATGTTTCATTGTAGGAAACATAGACCACAGTGATGGTACAGTCGTATTCCCTGGGAAGGTGAAACACATTACAATAAATGAGCACTCTATACAAACCTTGGAAAATCACATCGCATTAAACGTCAATACAAGGTTAAGTTAATATAAACAAAGTTTTCATCAAAATATTCAAGTTATGTTTTGAAAATGGAACACATTGCTATAATGGCCTGAATTCTAATCTGATTCACTATATATTATAGATATGTCTACTGAATTTTAATTGTCTACTTCAAGTCATTTTAGCTTAATCTTCATTACAAGGTTCATGTCAAACGATTCCAGATCCCAAATGTTTACAAATGTGTAAACAATGAAAACTTACCAAAAGGGCATGAAAGTCTAATTAGGTTATTT
Source organism: Megalonaias nervosa (assembly GCA_016617855.1). Lineage (NCBI taxonomy): Eukaryota > Metazoa > Mollusca > Bivalvia > Unionida > Unionidae > Megalonaias > Megalonaias nervosa. Next base: position 4,990 of record JAECUM010095737.1, on the reverse strand, counting down.
CAATATAATAATAATATGCCTTTCAAATTCCATTTGTCAATCTGAAGTGATTTTCTTCATGTTGCTTGCAAGGTTTTTGCAAAAATGAGACAGAAAAGTAAAAACTATGTACAAATAATTCTAAAATAAAGTCAGTTACCTGTACCAAATCCAATCTTTGAAATTAATTGTTCATTTTATGGAGAGAATAAAAAAAACAACTAGTATTGTTAAAAAGTATACAAGTTCCTCAATGTGAATGTATCAAAATAGGAACACAAATTGTCAATTATAATTACTTTTAACAAGCATGTTACATATTTCCTGGAATAGGAAGGTGATGATTGTAATTAGAGTATGTTAAGCAAATTTCTTTGTTTTGGACAATGGGAAGTGGGAAAAACATTTTATTGACTAGTCCAAGAATAAAATAAAAAAATTAATTTATGACAGTAGCATGTTCCTATATTTAGATTAAAGCTGGCAATGCTATTGTATTTAGCATATGTTATCTGTAACTGTACGATACTTTTAGAACAGTATGGACTTGGGGTGGGGTTTTTTAGAATGTGCCCTTCTTTGCTACAATATGTGGAAATTTATTCCAATACAGTAGACAAAACAGCGGACACATCCGTTAATTTCCTTCAATGAGATGTTGTTGTTGTGGATTTAGCATCAAAAAAATGAAAATACTTTAAGTGCTTTCATTCTAGCAAGACTGGATAGCTCCTCTGTAACAGAATCTAACAAATTCACAGTACAAGATTGGCAAGGGTTGTAAAAAGACACCATTTAACACAGGGACCCATACAATTATCAGAAAATTGCACATGGCTTAAAGATATTGCCCTGGTTGTGCTCAGCCTAGTCACTAAATTGCTAAAGGCATTTAATATACGCAAAAATGTGCAATAGTTATACAAATCTAAACCCATGCGGAAAAACAAATCCAAAATTACTGACAAATGAAACAATGTTATCACATAAAATGCTGCCCACTTTACAATGTTCATCCGATAAAAGCATTCTATACTAAATTTATATAGAAAGTATGGTTTACTTCAACTAAATCTATATTTACCATAAATATAGAGTACGGCTTACTTGTACTAAATCTATGTCTACTATAAGTAGAGAGTATGGTTTAGTTCTACTAGAACTATATCTACTGTAAATAGAGTGCATGGCTTACTTCTATGCATATTATTTTGCCATTTTTGACTCTTTCCATATGAAGAAAGATATGAGCAAAAAATAATCTTTTCTCTAGATAGTGCAGTTTCAAGATTCAAGAGTCATATTTTTGTTCAAAGAACCCATTGGATGGATTTCTTAACATATAACTCCCTTGTCAAACAATCACTAGCTTTTTTATGACCCAATTAAATTTGTAGCCACTCAAGGCCATGCTCAACACTACTTCCCTGTCCTCAATATATGAAAATTCCACCAGCAGCAGAGAGGGTGAACCCTACAACTTTGTAGAGATCTTATTTTTGAAAATTAAGGGTTCCTACGAAGGCTGAAAAAAGTAAGTTTTTGCCTTAATAATGAAAACTTCTTTAATTGACCAGATTTTTTCACAATCTGGTCACTACGCGTATGTCATTCACCCTCTCTGCTGCTATAAATTAAACAGCCATTATAGATATTATCAATAATGTGTACTGGAGAACCACACTCAGCTAAATTAGCTCGAGAGCGACTAGAGGCAATTAAAAAATATCTACCCGTTCGTGATTCTGTTAAGCAACAATTACAATCGCGTCAGGAATCTCAAGTTGAATTTGAAGAGGATACAAAAAAATTATTTAAACCTATCACTGAGACTACTAAAGGTATTCAACCTGTGTTAGAGAGAACCGCTGAAACAACTGGAAAAATAGCAGAAGGAACTGAAAAAATAGCAAGAAGAACAAAAAAGACAAAAAAAATTTTACGTGAACTTCCAGCCGAAATAGCTGCCGCGATGCCAGTTCCGGAAATTCTTGAAGGTATTGAACAAGTTCGTGGTGAAATAGGTGACATAAAGGGTCGTATACAAGAACCAGGAGAACCAGAAGAACAAGAAGCGATGGAGAGAGTTGCGTTGAGTGACAAATTTATCGAAGGTGCTATTGATTATATTAAAAAAATTGAAAATTCAGGAGATTTAGCTATACTTGCTGTGAACAGTTTCAATAATCGAAAACAGTATTTAAAAACTGAATATGCTGATAAACCTATAGATCGTATTAATTGGTACAAATGGATATTTCGCATACATTTTAACGTTGATCAGGCTAGAAATAGTGATACAAGATTTATTGAGTATATTCATGCAATAGATAATTATATTTCCTTCATACAATTACCGCCAGAACAACAACAACAAGCAATAAAACAACAACAATATCAACGAGAAGAACAACAAATACAACAACAACAATATCAACAATATCAACAACAACGACAACAACAAGCACAACAACTACAACAAAAACTAAAACAACGAGAACAAGAACAACAAGAAGAAATGAAACAATTAGAACAAAAGCTACAAAAACAACTACAAGAAAAAAAACGATTACAACCAGTCCAAACAAGAGAAGAGGAAGAAGAAGAATTTCAAGACGCTCCCGGAGCAACTGGAAGTGGTCTAGGAAGTGGTCTTATTACTTGCCCCAATAACGTTCTCGCTGATGTCGATCGATTAGAAATTCTCATCGGAGGAAAACGAGCTGGTAATAATTCCCCAGAAATCATTAATGAAGTAGCTGATATTTGTAAACGATTATTTAATGGCGGCATCATGGATATTAATGTATATCGATCTCTTATTAATGAAATCAGTGACGATGTCACTTATGATTATTATAGTGATTAAGTATGTAATTAGTGATAAAACAGTTAATAATAAAATGATCATACACAATACTCGTGGACCTACCATGGTCAGGGTAATAAACTCTCGATTACCTGTATACAGAGCAACCTACGGAGATGGACTAGGTGATGTTGTTCAGGGTCTGTTTACAAGAATAGCCCCAAAAGCAATACCGATTGCAAAGCAACTAGGAATGAAAGCTATTGATGTTGTTCGTGAAAAAGGTGTAAACGCTGTTGGTAATCTCGCTAGCAAAGCGTTTTCAGCAATTAAAGATAGACTATCACGATTAATACGCAGACCGGTACGACCTGTGAAATTGCCCAGCACTGAAGTGATGCCCGCAAGCGTAAGTAAAATAATAAATCAAGCCGCTAATCAAAAACTAGTGGAGTTAGCTGATATCCCGATGTCGGAAAAGGAAAAAAATATAACCGCTAGTCTGATAGCAGGAAGTGGTCTTCGAGTTAGACGAAGACGATAATAATAAAGATGTTTAAGCGCATTTTTAACACCGCGTTTGACATAGACGCACCAATTCTCAAAGATGAGTCTGTGCGCGATTATCAGTATTATTCTTATGACGCACGACTGCCAAATCAGCGTGGAAGAATCGAACTACAGGTTCAAGATACAAATAGATATTTCTTACCCGCTGAAGCATTTATTGAAGTCGAAGGTGAAATTTTAAAGATAGATAATACTGAATACGCCGCTGATGTTAGTGTCAGCTTTGTTAATAATGGTATTATGGCGTTATTTGATAGCGCTACGTACATGATTGACGGAAAAAATATTGAATCAATCCAGAAAGACGTCGACGTTGCCACGACAATACTTGGTCTTGCGAGATACAGCGATGATTATTCGAGATCAGCTGGTCCATCAATGATGTTTGTGAAAGATACTTCTAATTCTCCAGAGTACCAACAATATGAAATAGGACGACCACAGAACTTTGCCAGAAACGCCCCAGCAGACGTACAAAGTATGATTATTAATGTAGATCCAGATTTCAACTTAGGATTTAGATCACGTCGAGCAATGTTGAAAGACGGAAATAGAAGATTTTCATGTTCAATTCCACTGTCACATATCTTTGGATTCTGTAGAGGTGTCAGAAAGGTTATTTTTGGAGCCAAACATACAGTTGTGCTAGTACGAAAAGCAACCGACGATGATGCAATATGGCGACCTGCTGGTGATCCTGGTAAATTAATTCTTACAAAACTTTCCCTGTGGATGCCAGTGATGACTCCATCGATATCTGAAGAAGACAAGTTGCTATCTTTCATGAGTCAAGGTGGTAAATCAACATTCTCATGGTTAACAACAACCACAGATGCTATTCAAAGTACAATTAATGGTTTATTCACATGGCAAATAGCTTCTCAGCAAGGTGTTTCTGCACCAAGACACATATTTATTGCATTACAAAATAATGCACGAGTAAATAGTCAAACACATAGTCATATGATATTTGACCAACTCGGTGTTACTGAAGTTTCATTAAGGATAAATGGACATCAAGAACCATCCGAGGATATTTTGTTAGATTTTGGTCAAAATCATGTAGCACGTGCATATCATCGTCTTATGTCGTTCATGGGTCGTGATCAAAACATTGATACTGGTTTACAAATATCGCAGCTAGATTTTACATCGCTGTATCTGATTTATTGCTTTTCTCTAGAACATTTAGATTTAACCAGACAATCAGTAGTTGATATACACTTCAGAGCTCGTGTTAATAGAGATGCTGGAGCTATTCCTAATTACAGAGCAATCGCAGTTATACTCAGCGATAAATCGATGTTACTCGAAGGTGTTGGTGGACGAATGAGTTATTGATGCTCCAGTAGAAAACATGTAATTAGATCGTTCATAATATTAATAATGTCATATCATCACGTTAGTGTGAGCCTGACTCCTGGTCAGATTAAAAGGCTGCAATCAGCATCAAAAAATAATTGTGGAATAAAAATATCGCTAAAGCGAGAACAACTCGCGGGTGGTCCGAATAAGCTATCGCTGACTGAACGTCAGTATAATCACTTTAATAAAGCCAAGCGATTAAAGACTGGTGTACGACTTGATCTTTCCGCAGCGGTTATTAAAGACATCGCCAAAACGGGTGGTATA